>VXAB01001573.1:56590-108224 GCA_013399175.1 Odontophorus gujanensis
TGCTGGGCAGGAGTGGAGCTGACATCTGCTGCTGTGTTTAGAGCCCCTGACTTCTGTCTAAGTGCTCAACCTTCTCAATCCTCCTTGTCATCCCAGCACCAAGCTCCCTCCCTCCGCATCCAACCTGCAGCACCAGCACCAGTGTTCCTGCATGCAACAGCTTCATCTGCCAACGTAATTAGAGACCCACATCACTGACTGACTGGAAGTCTTGGTTAATAAGCAAGGGCATTAATGAATCTGTGTGTTATCTCAATGCATCCTCTGCCTCTAGGACAGCCCTGGGGCACTTTGAGCAAACAGATGAAGGAAATGTGGCTAATAGGGCTCGCCGTGCACTGGGGGCAGCCCCCAGCCCCAGAGCTGCCTCTGGATTGAGGACAACAGGAGCAATTTATACGGGCTCACAGCAAACACTGTGGTGGCCACTTTCTGCAAGATTCGCCATTTTCTGTCAAAACCAAAAATGAATTTTTCTTGAAGTTGTTTTCCTTTCTTACTCTTTTCTTCTCTTCTCTTCTCTTCTCTTCTCTTCTCTTCTCTTCTCTTCTCTTCTCTTCTCTTCTCTTCTCTCTTCTCTTTTTTCCTTTCTTTTTTCCTTTCCTTTTTCCTCTCCCGTCCTCTCCTCTCCTCATTTTGCTAACACAAGTCTAGGGTAGCAGCTGTGCAATGGTTCATTTCCAAAGGAGAGCAGTAGCTCCAGAGTTGCATGCCACTGCGAAATTGTGCTGTGGGTGAGACCCATGGGAGGTGATGTGATGAATACACTGGAGCTGCCACAGGACCTTGCAGGAACAGACCAGAGGGGACCAAGAGGTGAAAATTAGGGCTGTGGGAAACACAAGGGCCATTGGCAGAGCAGCACACCTATAGGAACCAGTGATGGAAGAACAGAAGAGTAAGAACAGCATGACAATTGTTTTCAATCCCTGGTAGCACTGCCAGCCTCTCTTTAATGTGTTCCCTCTCTGTAGGGGAAAGAAGGACTGAGGGTTTGGAACCTGGTATTTGTTCACCCCAGGCATGGAGCAACAACTCATTTTCTGCCATTAAATGTTGTGAGAATGCTTTAAAAAGAATTATACTCTCTAATATCCTTTCTGCATGGAACAAGTAGATAGATGAATTAATATCACCCAACAGGAGGCCTAGATGGACAGAAAAACAGATCACCATCACCCGAGGTTGAACGAAGATCCATGAGATGCCCTGTTGTAGCTATCTCATGTTTGCCTCCACGGCATGGGGCTCTCACATCCCACTTTTATGACCATCTACACAGATTTGTCCACGTGCTGGGATCACATTCAATAGCAGTATCAACTGTTTGAAGTGATTTTGAGCACAGTTTCCATTAAAAACCTTTCTCTGTGACACAGTGTCACGGAGCACCCCTGGCATAGCTGGATGAAGCCCATCAGGATCTGCTCTGGGGAAGGACCAGGACAGAAGATGTGCTTCACTAACAGGTTGGAAGCATAGGGTGCAAGCACCTCCCAGCCCTCTGCCACAGCTCAGCTGCCCAGGAGGGGATTTCTGGGACACAGTGTTATTTCAGGCACTGGATGCAATGTCTGTCTATGTTATGCTATAACAATTTGGGGTGGAAAATAGCTCTAAGCACCGAGGAGGGGAATTAAAGTGCATTTTAATGATACATGTCTTATGTCTGAATGAGCATCTGGGATTACAGTATCATCTGAGCACACGTGATGAAATCCGGGCAGTGAGATATCTCTCATCATTGCTACCTACATTCATACACTGACTGGTGTGTTAAAGTCAGCAGTTATGTCCTTTCACAAGTAATTAAAGTAGGCTTCAAACGAGGAAATAACCTCATGTGCTCTCTGCCCCCTCGGCCACACAGGAATATTAAAGACACATCTATTTGTGAAAAAATATATATATCAATTAACTGAACGCAGTTTTCCTCCTCGTTCAACCTTTACATCGAAAGTGACGTGGAGCACATCGGTGTGCGTTCGTTAAAACAGATCCTCCAAACACATTTCTATTGCCATTTAAATGAAAGAACCGACCTGGTGCAAAGCAGAACAAAAAGCCTTCTGTGCAGGAATACAATGAGTAATGAACCTCAAATCCTATCTGCATGAAAGATTGTCGAGATGGGTATTGTTTTTCCATATGACCTGTTTTTTTCCTAATGATTGTGTTTCTCCTGGCTCCCATTCTATAAACAGAGGCACCTCTCCCCTTTGCTTGCTTAAGAAGAGGTTTGTTTAATCTTTGACATTTCCTATCTCGCAGGATTCGTCGCAAGCTCCTCACAATGGAGCCTAGCTGGTCTCAGTTTAATTAAACACAATTACTTTGCTTTAAGTAGCGGAGGAAGTGACACTTTCAAAAGTTCCACCTCGGTCCCTTTTTCTACTTGAAAAAAACAGCGCAGCGTCAGTGAATAATTAAAACATACACGTCGTCAGAATTAATTAGTGTCTCAACCCTTTCAAGTGCTTAAAGCTCTTCAGTTCAGGATGTCTGGTTTGAAACACGTTTGGAGGTGGCTGGAATTTGCAGGTGGGTTTTGTGCTATTCCCCAGGTCATGGAGGGAGACCTCCTCCTTTTCCAGCGGTGTTAAACCCCCTCCGTGTGCCATGGGGTGAAACCCTCCATCCCTCTCATACACACAGTGGGAGCGTTGGGTGGAAGTGGAGGAACCCATGTAGGAAACCATTGGGCTCCACCACTGGGCTCCAGCAGCACGGTGCCATCCTGCTCTCTTATTTCTATGCTGTTCACACCGCACTTGAAGAGCGGCCATCTGCCAACATGCAGCACTATTCCCGTGCAGCAGCCCATCAATATTTATCGCAGTGATTCTCTCCTGTCTGAACAGCAGCAATTGCAGATGAAGAAGGCGGTCAGTGGCAGCGACAGGGGGGAAACAGGGCACCACAATCTCAGTGGAGTGACTGCAAGAGGTGATCTCAGCTCAGAACGTAGCTCTGTGCCATTCATCCCATTACACCTACTTGCTCCAAACCAGCTCTTCTTCCTCTTCCCGAGCACACTTTGCAAATGATAATGGGCTGGTAGCACGATCTTGTTGAAGCAGAGACGGCCGTGCCAAAAATATTAACGCTTTTCATTTCTTCTTCTGAGTCCCAAATGGTTTTGCTGTTTTTTCTCCAAACATTTCTAACATACTGATGTCATTATGGGAATGAACTTGCCCCTGTTTGGCTATAATACAATAATCCACAGCATATGCATGAAAATTTTGATACCGTAACCATTCAGGGTGTGTGGAACCCAAGTGGCCCCTCCGTGTCCTCAGTCTGGTGCATCACACCACAGACAGGTGACTTCAGGGCCAGGAACAGAGCTCTGCATGTTCACAGCTCATTGTGAGGACTCCAGCTGAACACATGGACGTAGGAATTGCATCACATCACCTGCTCCTGTCCAAGACAGGTCACATCCTGCTGCACTGGCTGGGCTGAACCCCTTACCTCCCACAGCATCTGAAAATCTGACAGGGATCCAGAGCCACCCTCAGGCATCCATATTCTTGATTCCCAATCATAAACTCAAGACCACCAAGTCCAACCCCATCCCCACCATGCCCACTGACCACATCCCTCAGTGCCACTTCTCTGAGGTCCAGGAACACCTCCAGGGACAGTGACCCTACACTCCCTGGGCAGTGTGTGCCAGTGCATCACCACTCAGAACTGTACCACTCCATCCCTGATCTCTGCTCCTCAGCTCACTGTTGCTGTCTGAAAGATGGACTGAGCTCTGGCTCTAAGGCAGAATTTCCTGTGATGTTCCAGCATCATCCCTTCTGCAGCAAAGCTGTGTCTTAGTGCAGCAGATCTGGTTAGTTGCCATGTCAGTACTGGGTAGTATCGGTGGTAGGTGGATGACCAGGTTAGATAATCTAAGCAGTCTTCGCCAAACTGAACGATTCTATGACTTGATTCTGACATAGAATTGTAGAGTGGTTTGGGTTGGAAGGGACCTTAAAGATCATCTACTTCCATCCCCCTACTATGGGACACTGTGTCCCAATTTGTCTCCACCCCACTCTAAGTGCAGTCTCAACCCTTCACCATTGACTTCACTCTTCACACCTGTCTCATTTCCCAGGTGGAATTTCTGCCATTTGTGAGTCCTCAGTGCACTTAGAGCAGGGACACAGCCCATTAGATCAACACTGACCGGTAAAGCAACTTAAGGAACGGACCCCAAAAGAGACAGTAGAAGAGTTGTTGATTTCAAGTGAGCACTGATGAGCAGTTCTCTCCTACCTGCTATGGTAGAAAGCTTCCTGCAATGGCAAAAGCTCTGCAGACCTGCCCTGAGACGCGCTCTGCCCTGAGCCTGGAAAGGAACAGTAGTGGTGACTTTGCCACTAGGACTTTGTTCAGTGGGGTGCTGGCAGTGCAGGTGGCCCTGCTATCAGAGGTAATCACAGCACTGCAAGGGCCCTTCTTGTGCTCTTTTGGGGAAAAAATCTCAGCTTTTCAGGTAGCAAAGGTGGACATGAGTGTCTCAGTCGCTCCGGATGAAGTGGGAGATACAGAACGAACAATGAAGTCCTTGTCTACCTCAGACACAGGCAAAAAGCTTTGAAAAGGGTGCAGTGTTCTCCTTAGACGACTGATAACACTCTGTGCATAACACGCTGCCAATCCAATCCATAGCAGCTTTATGCCTCCAGCAGGTGTTTGTTTAAGAGAGATTTCACAGTGCACATAGAGCTAAATAGCAGATCTCTTCCTTGAATGGGCCTCAGCCTCATCAAATGACACTTCCCTTTCTGGCGTATAACATTTTTCTTCACTCAAAGGGATCCTCTCTGTTTTCAAGGGCACAATCTTCTCTTTGATAGACAGTTCTGCTGATGTGTGGGGATCTGCACACCTGGCCAGGCACAGGCAGTGCCACATCTTCGCTCCCAGCCCGGGTGCATGTCTGCATCCAGGGGTGGTTCATCTCACACTGAAAACACACAGCCAACGACATGTGTTCTGGGTCCATTCTTTGAAAGACAAGCTTCATCCTCGAAAAACTGTGTCTTCAACCTGAAGCCGGGCAAGTCGTGAGAGCTGGCAGATGCAGAGAGGCTCAGAATTTGCCTTTGAGACAAATCAGTGCATGAACTCCAAAAATCTACATAAAAATCTTTGAATTATCTTTCATTTGTTACCCACGTTGATCATTTCTCCCAGTATCTGTGCCTGAGTTCAACCGGGACAGGGCTCAGTGAATGGGAACAGCCTCCACTATGCAGAGCCACCCACTGAGGAAACCACGAAGCAGCAGAGAACAAATGGAGAAGGTAGTAGGTGCTCTCAGACATATCACTGAGGTTTTCATCCCATAAACCAGCGTTTTCTTCCCTGGTGAGGTCTCTTTCCCACACTTAGTGAATGGGAACCCATTTGCCTGAGGCAGCCCAAGGGTCTGTCCCCCATGTAGATTTATTTTCATGCATGGCTTGAGCACTGAGGTCAGTGGATGACTGTGGTGAAACCTCAGTGCTGGTGTATGGGACACTGTGTTGTTCCATATTGAGCAGCAGCACGAACATGGGAGCACAGGCACTCTGCTGAGAAGATGCATTTGACAAAAGTCTTCAGATTTACATCATAGTCAAACGTAGCAGCTCACCCATGTCACAGAATCATGGAATCAGAATGGCTTGGGTTGGAAGCACCCCAAGGATCATCAGGTTCCAGTACCCGTGCCACAGGCAGGGCCAACCACCTCCAGGCCTGGTACCAGACCAGGTTGTCATCTGCAACCCACTCCAGTGGGATGAGAATATTTCCTCTGACATAAAAAAAAAAAACGAGCAGTGAACCAGACAGAGAGCTCTGCTGTCTTTCTGGGCTACATGATTAATGGCAGTACAGTTTGGCAATGGGTTTTGAAAGTTCCTGATCAAAGAGAGATGAATGGCCCAGATTATATATATATTTGTATTTATATTAAAAGAAACAGATGTGTCATGTTTGCACACTTGTCAGAGCCATGAAACAAGGCAGGGAGAGCCCTGCATCTGCCCCAGCACGTTGAAAGAGGACTGTGGCTTCCAACAGCTTCACCATCAGCAAAGCAACCAAGAAATTAAACGGAAAGATCAAGCAGCATTTCTTTTGTGTCCTTTCTGAAAGGGTTTTGGATTAGTTTGCTGTCTTATGTCCGTCACAACATCAGGTTGGTGGGAAGTATGTAAATCTTTGCAGAGACAAATTGTGATCACACCATCCCTCTTGGCCCCACTGGTTGAGCACAGCCTGTGTCTGCTGGAACAGCCCAACCCAAGGTCACTGTGTTTGGTACAAAAGGCACAGCCCCAGACAAAGATGAGTTGAGAAGAAGGCTGAGGGGCTTTGACCTGTAGCACCTCTTGCTTCTGGACTGCTCCAAATTTGCTCACATTGTGCCACCCCCATGGTAGTCCCGTGCCACCACTCCTTGGCTAGAGCTCCTTTTTAAAATGAAGAGCTTCCACTTTTCTTTTATTTTTGGATTTTTGTTTTGTCTACACTCAGAGGAGAATTCTTTTCCCAAGTTTGGTAGCTTGGTCAATCAAATGAATTTGTAAAGCTCTAATTATTTGCATTCATACAAATTCTTCAAGCCTGAGTAGTGGATGCACAGAGTTCTATTCTTGGAACAGTTCCCATGAAATCATCCTTGTTCATTGTGATCCACGTCACAGGACAAGTCACAGGACAAAGAGCACTCTCATCATGACACAACCCAAACACTGGGAAATATCATTCTCTTTCTGGAGGAGCCCTCTGCTTTGGAGGTGTGAAGCCACCCATGACCTCAAACCCACCTCACCAGTAGACGCGGCCAAGGTGGGTTGTGGGGTCTACGAGGCCAGCAATGGCTGGGGCAGATTCAGAGGTTCAGTGTCAGAGATCTCTTAGCAAAGTCATGACACAGACTGCAGATTGCCTCCATATTTTCCCACACTTGCCCCTGCTTCTGTCAGGAAAGCACCACGAGGCCTCAGCTACCTCGAGGAAATCCCTGCACCCACATCCCCAGCAGCAGCATCACACTGGGAAAGATATTGCTCCACCTGGGAGTGCATCTACCTTGGGAGGATATTGCCTCATAGTTTCTCTGTACTCACTGACATCAGAGCTCTGACTTTATAGGATGGAATTACTCGAGTAACCAGGAACCAAATTATTCAGAACTCACAACTTTAAATAGACACAAAAAGTTAGAAGTGATGAAATCCCAATGAGAAACACAAGAGCACCCACTCTCACAGTGCTTCCCACCCCGACCCTGAGTCAGATAACTCAGAGGACCAACATGACCTCATCGGTCATGCAGTGCTCAGAGCATCCGCAGGAGCTTCCACAGCTGTACCCACAGCAGCATCACCACTTCTGCTTTTCTGCTGGTAATGCAGGGAAAGCGGCACAGAGAGTTTGGATATCTCCCTTCTGGATATCCCCTTTAGGATATCTCCAGTGGCTTGGGAGGTATTTGCAGGGTGACTGCTGTGGGGTCTCCTGATATAGTCATAGCTTGCAAGGCTGAAAGGGACCGTCCAGCCCAGACGGTCTGACCCCTGCTGGCATTCACAGCATTGTCTCAATTTATTTTTAGTAATCTAGAGAACTACTGACACGTGATTTACAGCTAAAGACCAGAGGTTCAGGGACCATCTATTCTGAGTAACAACTTAGAGGCAGACCAGATGCAAACCCTACTGTGCCCTTTAGCACATGCAAACTGCTAAAGCAGAGCAAGCTATTTGCAGCTCAGAGGTTCAGTATGATTGCTGGCCTCGTCTTGGGGAGGAGGAGAAAGCACTCGAGTGCAAACAGCACCTTCAGGGACTACGTGATATCTTCAGCTTCCTACCAGGGGCAGCCTTGGGAGAGCTTTACACACTTCACCATAATGGGGAGATGGAATTGTGAAGCATATTTGAAGTCTATTTGAAGAAGATAGATGCTCTGAAGTCCCGTGAGTTCTTTTTTAGGTGGAAATCACCACAGAGAAGCTAGCAGAAGGAATTCAGTGATGTTTTGTTTCAGCACCTGCAAGGTGGGAACTGCTTTCTCACCAAGCTGAGATAACACAGATGTGTCTGCTCCACCACTCAGGGACAGAGGGTGTGAACCAAGAGGATGCTGACATAGAGTAATGATGTTTTTAATAAATCTAGAGATGCCATGAAAGATTTACAAGACGGAGGAAAAAAAATAACACAAATGCTATGGTAGTGTTTCTGTAAGATCAGTAGGGAATGGCAGTCACATATTGGGGGAGGCTGTGGAGATGGTCACAAACCATCAGGAACAAGGCCCATAAATAGGTTTCTCAAAAGAAGCTCTTGAAACCATGATGGGAAAGGTGAGAAGTTTGGTGTATTTGCCTGTGAGCAGGCTAAAAGAGGAATGGAGGGAACTCCAAAGTGAGCTGTGGGTATTATGAGTGCAAATAACCATGCGTATGGGAACTGCAGAGTCACAGTCTGAACCACTGCATGAGCACCTGAAGGAAAGATGTGGTCAGCCCTGGGAGCACAGGTGAAGGTGATTCACCTACATGACCGGCCTGGCTCCACTCCTCCTAGACCTCATTTGAGGGCTGACTGCCACTGAGGAAGGATCTCTTGTTGGAGATCCCTCCTTTGTGGAGTTCCTTCCCTGCGAACCCAGGTTTTGGAGATGGTGAGCGTTCCTTTTCCTTCTTTTGTAACACCTCCTTGTGTTGGTCTCTTTGCTTTTACAACCACTACGCTGTGGGTGTGCTGAATTTGGCTCATGGTGCAGTCTCTAGTAATAAGATCTGTATTTAAGGATTGCAAGGCTGTACGATGCGTGCTCAACTTGTTGAGTTCAGGGAAACAACTGGGAGGGTCCATGGGCCAATTCCAGACTGTCAACAGGAGCCATCTCTTCTGGACTTGGTATCCATGGAGACCTTCCAGAGCTGTCCTCCACTGAAGGGTTCAGCAGATCTCCAACAGTTTTTCTGCAGAATCTGAGAAGCGTTTGCATTCTGTGTCTCAATACAGCGCTATCTTTCACAAAAGCCCAATCCAGTCATCCTTGAAAACTACATTCATTATGGTGACTTATCTTTAATCCGCATAGAACCCACAGAAAATAAAGTGATCATTACAAGCTGATTACACAATTTATTTCTTAGAAAAAAGAAAAAAGAAAAAGAAAAAGCCACAAGTAGTTTGAACTGTTGAGAAACTAGAGGAGCGGTCACCGTTTCCGGTTGCTTCCAGCTTACAGCCCCTTAGCAATGAAACTGCTGCCTGTTCTGTGTTGGCTGGAAAACACCAACTCACAGAGCTCCACTTTTTTTCTTGGAAGTATCTCAGGCTGGGAAAGTTGACCTCTGAGATCACCCCGTCCAATTGTATACCTACCACCAACGTCAACTTCAGTACCACATCCCTGTGGTTCTGGAACACCCCCAGGAATGGTGACCCCACCACTCCCTGGGCAGCTCTGCTGATGCATCACCACTCTTCCTGAGTAGAAATGTTTGCCAGCATCCAACCTGACCCTCCTTTGGTGCAACGTGAGGCCATCACCTCTCAATGGGATTTCCAGGCAGGCAGTGTTTGGCCACCTGGCAGCGTCTGGAGAGTTCTCCATTCAAAGGAAATGCAGAAAGTTTCATTTTCAGCCTGGTTCAGACTGAAACCAAATTTCAGCTACCCCAAATATCTGTTTTCTTGGAAATCACGCTTCCTGATGCTGAGTTCTTTTTCAGCTTCTCTCCCCAGCGGTCAGCAAACACAGCTCTCCCAAAGAGGAGCTGCCCAGCAATGAGGACCATCTGGCTTTCTGAGCAGTTGAAACATGAAGATATATTTGGATTCCTACAAGCAACAAACAAAAAATTTGCATAAAATCCTTTTCTTCTACACCTGTGTTATTTCTGCCCTCAGTTACAAAGCACAGACCTATTACCATCACAATTAAAATGCTTAAGTAAATGGTCCAGCGCTGCTCAGGACTCCAAGCAGTTGGGACAGCACCAATAGGATCAGCAGGATGCATGAACCCTTGGGGCTTGGAAGTGACAAGCAATTGAGTTTTTCTATATATGCATTTCTTTGTGTCTTCTACAGCATTTCTGCACCATGAGAAATGCCTTTCTCCTTTCTCCAGTGTGACATCAGGGATCGGAAAGCTAAATCAGCACTTCCAGATGCATAGAATCACATCAGTGCTAAAATGGGGCAATGTGTTCAACTTCAGGAAAAAGGAAATAAACAGAACAAAACCAGCAGTAAGAATCTCTGTTTCAGTTCAGTTGTCAGTGCACAACACGGACTTCCACTTTCCAGGTAGGTGGGGAATGTCCCTGTGCTCTGAAAGGACATCAGAATGGTCCTTTGCTTCCTGGAAACTCTGCTTTGCTGGCCCATGTTGCTCCTCAGGAATGTGAGAAACAAAAGCAAGAAAAACAACGGGAAAGGAAATATTGCTTCGCTTTAGCTGCTCCCAGCCTTGTAGAAGGACAACAAAATATGAATTAAATACAATTAATGACATTCCTGTAGCTGAGCAGAGGAGCTGGCAAGCAAGTCCATCTGCTGCAGGACTCCCCTGCCTGTGCTAATATCAGAAAGGAGGCACACCGGGGACACAGTGGTTCTGAAGAGGAAATGTTGGTACAAGGGCCACAGCCAGAGAGCCTGGACAGATTGAGGGGCTGCTCTGCAGGGAGCTGCAGACCACGCTGCATGTGTGGGGCACACACCAGTATGGGAAACACCAATGTGGGGCATACCAGCATGGGATACACCAGAGTGGTTCACACCAGCATGACACACACCCGTGTGATGTACAATCACTGCACACAGGTGACATGCAGGCACTGGAGATGAGGAAGAAACATTTTCTGGAACAGGAGATGTCTTAGCCAGCAGCAAAAGGACAGGTAGTGCCCAGATGTCAGGGCTGAACGATGTCCAAGCTGATTCTGGACAGTGTTGATGTTTTCCCCATAATGATCTGATTTTCCAAATTGGAGCAGCATTGGGCATGAGCATATGGGAAAGACGAGGATCAAAAAGACCACAGGAGCAGGAAGCAAAGTCACTCTCGGGGCTCTGTGGTCAGGACACAGACGAGCTGGCATGGCAGCCAGGAGCAGGAGGTTGGCTGCTGCAGATGCAATTGGGGCATGCAAGCTGTACTGCAACACGGTGGCACAAGAGGGCACAGCTACGGCTGTGTGTGCTGTGAGCACTGGGGCTGCAGCCCACGCATGCTTTGCTTGCTGTAGCAGCCAGACAACACAGCATTTCTCCTGAGAATTACCTTTGCATTTATGTCTCCAGTGTCCCAACTAAACACTCTTGCTTTAACAGCAAAGTTAAAGTCTGCAACTCGCTTTGAGTCTCTCAGAGTGTTTGATCGCATCCTTTCTGCTGTTGAACCTTGCTAATTTATTACTTCTTTCTGATCTATCAATTTGTTATTGATAACTGGTACCTCCTGGGTCTGGTGGACCACTCTGGTGCAGTCAGCCCCACAAAGTCAGGTGAGACTCCAGATCTTCTTAGTTAATGCTGCTGATCACACTCCCAGTTTTGCAGCCCGGTGTGCATCTTTTGCATTTCCTGACATCAGAGATGAGTGTGGCCAATGCTTAAACTCTTTGGAGTCATGGGAATGTGGATCATGGGACAGCTGATGTTGTGTGGGACCTCAGGAGGCTTTCCAGTGAAAGGCAGCGCTGCTGTAGGAAGAACTTCTGGGCACCTCTGTCGTTCCAAACATTGGGACTTGAGATGCTGGGCTGTCATAGTGAGGTAAATGGGTGACGACAGAAGGTGAAGCTTTTGGAAATAGGTTGCCTCTAACCCAGTTTGGATTTTCAGCAGCATATCCAAGTCTGAAACACTGTCAATGGAAAAATCCCACATCATGTTATCATGTTCAACTCCTAGCATAAGGCTTCTGCCTCCTACGGAGCCTTGCATTAAACAGAGGAGACAGCCTGGCTCAGCACTTAAATTAACCAGGTGGGGAGGGGAGGGGAAATGCATATACTTCCAAAAGCATCTGCAAGGGACAATGGGATCTGATGGACGCAGCTCCATGCCATAGCTCCAATCTCAGAAGTGTCACTACTGCACAACCTGGGAATGTCATGGCTGGAAAGGACCGTGAGCTGTGCTGTCTTCCTTGAGATCAGAGCACTGAGCTAGATCACAAGGCACCTGGCATCGACAGCATGTTTCCCATAACCCAAACAGGACACACTGATCCATGCTTCCTTGAGGGAAAACAAACTGTGTTGGGTAAAACTTGGCAAAACTTGGGACAAACGTGTATTTTGCATACAGTGTTTTGGGTTTATGAACCAACCCCCACTACAGAACATTTCAGTAGGAGATTCATGAATAAATAGAGGAGGAAAAATGTTCATTTCACAGTGAAAACCCTCCTAAGAGATAGGTATATCCCACCTGATGCTGGGATGGACTTTCTTGTGTAGGTACAAGTCAAGGCCACTGGACAGCTCTGGGTGTGTAGGTATCCTCAAAACAGCTCAACCTCATCGCCTCCCTTTCCTTCCTTCCAACTAATCAATTTGGGAAAATTGCAGTATTTAGTGCTTGGCTCTGCTCTGTTGTTTGTAAGGATGCAAATGGAATGCTGTTGAAGCTTGCCTGGTGCTGGAATACACCAAGCCTTTGTGATATGCCGATTTCTCACGCCAGGCTCACCCTCCTGCCAGAGATCGAGCTGCCACCTTGCTCTGTTCCCAGGCAGATGGAGGGTGTGGTGCCACCAACACTTTTTGAGTGGCAAAGCCAGTCTAAGAAATTCTTGCCCACACCCCTTCACCTGTGTCAATACAGCTGCCTGGGGAGCTGCTTGGCAATGGGAATGGCCAACTTGGTCACATAAGAAGACCAGTTTGGGGGGAGTCACTTTTATACCTGTCTGACAGCAGTGCTCTGCTCAGAACTGCCCACCTACAGATGATGGGGTACCAAGCAACAATGGGAATGGGTAGCTGGAATGGGGGAAATCTTTAATCCAACCTTGCCAGCAGGGAGAACACCATCAGCTCATGTACTCATGGCCTCCCAACCCTCCATGGCTTCACAGTAACCTGTAGCTTACGTATTAGTTGAGTATTACCTATTACAGGTCCAGAGTCCTCTCCAGAGAGTTGACCTCCCCTGGGAGCATCTCCTGATGAGCACAGTGGGGAGCTGATTGGATGGTAAGTGGGTGTTCCCATCCACGACAGTCACCCACCCTCAGCCCTGAGCATCTAGTTCATTCGTATCTCAAAGACACCAAGATTTTCCTTGTGACACCAAGGAGGGATTCAGCTCACATGGGTGGTTTGCAGGTATCATTCACCAGTGAATTTTGGGAAATGTGAACTAACGTTGGCCAACTTTGAGCAAGAGGTTGGACTAGAGATCTCCGGATGTCCCTCCCAGCCATCACTACCATGACTCCAAGTCACATATTTCAGAGAAGTAGTCAGAAAATTCCTGTGTTTCCTGAGATATGGCATCTTCTGAGCCTGTCCTGCGGCCTCTATCAAAAGAAGGTAAATATGTTGCTTCATTCGAGAAGTGGCACCACCACAAATAATGGAACAAAATAAAACAGACCTCTGATTCTGCCATAGGTCACTGAACCTCAGGCCAAACCTCTTCCAGACTAATCCAATATTGAAGCAGCAGTGTTGGGACTGATATCAAAACTGGTGGTATTGTTGGAATGGATTCAGTATGTCCTGTTGGAAAGCAGGGAAAGGAGCTTGAGACCACACTGCAGCCAAGCAGTTTGGTGTCAAATACGTGTGTCCAGAGGAGAATCAGCTGTGACCTTCACAATAGGTCAAACAACTAACTGGAATCAGTTAGTATCAGGGAGTAGTGCCAGGAGTTTTGAAATTAGCACTGAAGATAAAATGGCCAAGATGAGTGAAGATGAGAGAATACAACAAGCACAAAAGAGGTCTCTTCAAATGGGTCATCTTAAGCAACTGCTTAAAATGCAGCTGAGATGTTTGTCAGTGAGCTTGGGGCTTCTGCTGCTTGCTTAGATGAAAGTTTAGTGGTGATTAACACTTCAGCAGCAGTGCAAACCGGTTCCTTCCAGGGGAAGGATGTGTCTGTTTTTCCAGCATGCAGAGCAGGTCAATCACAATTGGAAAATGGATTTATAGTTTGCAAATGTGCACAAAAGGGAAACTCTGCCTCTTGTGGGCATCAGGAAGAACTCTGCTGAGTTCTCTGTTCACTTTAGGAAAGCAATTCCTCCCACCCCAAACCACTGCCAAAGATGGGATTAAGCTCTGCAGACCTCACATTTTGAAAACACCCACAGTGAGTGCACCTTTCCCAGGTAGTGCAACACTCTGTGTATGACAGCACATAACACACAGCTCAGGAACTGAAAATTAAGCATGATCCACGAGCTCAGAATTTGGCTCTTGCTCATCCAGATGGCAATGCTGAAATGCAGGGAAATGGTCTGAGCTCGAGCCTTGTCTTTTCCAAGAGGCGCTCTGACCTCTCTGAGATGTTCCTTGGGAAGAAGCCGGTCTCTATTCGTGGGGAATTTCAGAACTCCATAGAGGCAGACAAGGCCAAGTGCTCTGCAGAACAGCAATCAGGGTGCAGTCCTCCTTCCCCATCCACTCCTTCCTTGTGTGTTTCCTTCTCGTGTGCACAGCTGAGCGATGTGTGGCTGCACTAAGGCGAAGTCAAACGGTTCATAAATCTGCTGACAGAGACTGACACAGGTTCTCATCATAGGGCAATATCTTGGAGGTGAGGTCTTTCAGAACCCCCCACCTGTCAGTGTGAGACTGCTAATGTGGTCCCAGCGTGTCAGCAGAAGTATCTCCAGCAAGGAAATTATGAGAGTATGAGACATCAGCAAGACCACACGTGCTGAACTGCGGGGAACTGAGGCACTGGAGGGCTTTGACTGCAGGGATGGAATAGAAACCTTCTCCCTGGAGCAGGTGCTCCATGGGGCTGACCTGCCTTGCCCTGTAAGAAGACAGCTGCAAGGGGCTGCAGACTTCTGGAGAGCACTGTGTAGTCTGGAAGGGAAGAATTCAATCACACATCAGCTGCTGAGCAGAAGAGGTTCTCAGCACCGCAGCCTTGCCAGTGGATTTGTGGTGCCCATCTGCCTGGGATAAGCTGGCAGCTGAAACCCTAATTCACTGTCCTCAGGGATTTCTGTCTTTCTCCATTGATTATGGAGGGACACAGAATAACTCTCCCGGACCCACTGCCAGATGCCTTCACAGCTGGAGTCAGGTGAGCTGGATTTCCCTAGCGTGTGCTCTGCAGTGCAGGTTGGTTTAACCCGTTTAACAGAACCACCCAGCACGTCAGCGTTGGAACATGCAGGTGCATCCAGGCTGATAATCACAGCAGGCAGGCAGAGGAAGCCAGGCAACGAGCCTTAATGGGATCTGGGTGCAACCACACCGCAGCACATCCCAGCCAGGCTCTGCAGGCTGCGTCCCGGCACACCCAGCGGTGTGCAAGGCCACTCACACAGCAAGCAGCTTTCTGAGCACTGCCCTTGGTGTGTGAGCTGCACTCACTGCTCAACAAAGCCAAACCAAGGAGGGACTGCAGTTTTGGATTGTGTTTCCAATGTCATGCAAGGCTTGAATTGTAAGCCTCCGAATGTCTGCTGCAGTCGCTAGATGTGCTTTGCTGCCCCAGCCTCCATCTCTCAGCATCAGGCTAAGGCATGCCTGCTCTTGTCTGACCAGGAATCCTTCTGGGGCTTTGGCTGAGCTGAGATTTTACAATGAATGGATCCTTGCCAGCGTTCAGCCTATGAAGGCTCTTTGCCCACCTTCAGCAGCACATTGGTGTTTGTGATGGGAACCACTGTCAGGCGTGAGTTACATCGCCTGCCCCGAAGGGAGCGGGAAGAAATGAGGCAGGGAACATCCATTCAAACAAGTTTGTACACACACAGGATTTTGTAACACACTGCCTGGAAGAGGCACGAAGATGTAATGTGTAAGAATGTGGAGACCACTGTAAGGACCACATCGCTGCCCCTCCAGAGGACAGGAAAAGCATGCACCATGCTTTGCCAAGGGATGGGAGCTGAGAGGTCATCTCTAAAAGAAAATTCTACTCCTGAAATTCCTGCAGATTTTATTTTTTGTCCTAAAAATTAATCCCAGGCCATAACGGTAGGATGACCTCAGAAAGAAACCCAGAGCATCCTCTCCATTTGGTACGGAGAGCCACAGTGAGAGATGGAGCACGCTGCTCATCCCAGGGAGTGCACGCCTGAGAGCTTCAAGGGATGGGAGAGCTTCAGTGGGTTCAGAGAGGAGAGTGATCCGTGATCCCACACATGCAGCATGGACATGAACCCCTCCTGGCAGAGTCCCCAGGTGGGCCGCCCTCTCCAGCAGCAAGCAGCTGCAGCACCAGCCCAGTTTGGACCGAATCTCCCCAGGAGCACGGGTTTGCTCAGGGTTCCTGTGTGGTCCCGTTCTCCTGCTTGACCCCATTCCCCACAGGATCCTGCCCAGGGGCAGTGATGTGAGGGCTGCCCAGTCTCACTACTACGTTTCTTCTGCTGTGCCTGAAAGCAAATCTGCAGAAGTGCCCTCAGTGTTGGACACATCCCCTGAGCTTCCTTCCCAATTCCTTCCCCAACAGAAGCTGTCCTCCTGCTCCTAAGTACTGCACGTCTCAGCACAACAGAGACCCGTGTCTGGCTGCCGTCTCTGGCTCATAACAGCAACAGGAGGAGGAGAGGACAGAAATCCCCACCTAAAGAAGACGTGGACGCCAGCACAAGGCTGAGTACAGCCAGCTTTCTGCACAGCCTGACTGGGATCCCAGGAGGAGTGGGCTCAATGGGAAGCTCCCACCCCAGGGCTGGCTGCAGCACCGCGGCAGCTGCCAGGCTGACATTCCCCCCAGCTGTGATCTGCCCTGTCCTGGGCTGCGGGAAGGATCTGTTCTGCTGACAGGGACACATTCCTGAGCAGCGTCTGGCACCGAGCGGTGCTCCCACTCCTTTCCGCTCCTACCGGTGTAGAGTGGAATAAACCTCTTTGATCAATGCCAAATCAGGTGTAAAACAGGAGAATCCGGCCCAGGCCATTTCATTCTCCCAGATCTAAGCAGGCTCCTAATCTTCATCAGTGTTGTTTCCTGCTTGAAATGCTTTTCATTAGCTGCTCATTCAGTGAACACAACCACTTCTGCCACCTCAGCGAAACGCACGCCGCACTTCTCGCTCGGCGGCAGAAGGAAAACATTTTATTGCATTTTAATCACCAGCGGTTTCAGCAGTCGCTTCCTGGTCTGTGCATTTCTTCTGCCCATCCCTCTGAGCAGCCCCTATAACCTTTGATTGCGGAGATGTGCACGACTCAAAGCTCATAGTGCCTCCTCGGGCTGCAGGGTCTGTGCGGCTTCGGGGGGAGAAGTTTTGGGCTGAATGCCTGCTTAGTTCAGTGGCCCCTGGTCCACTCGTGGAAGAAGTGGGATAACAGCGTGGCTGCTTGGTTATGCCAAGAGCTTTGCCACGTAAGCACTCTTGCAGAGCGAGCTGAGGAGTTTTATACAACGTTGTTCTCCTGACACTGATCATTTCTGGAAGATGAGATAGTTTGAGGTGACAGATTATTTCAACAGGGAAAGGGAAAGTCAAAGGGAAAAGGGGGAAAGGGAGANGAAAAAGACAGAACTGAGTGGCAAGAGGGCCTTGTGAAAGAAATCCACTGATAGTGACCTATCCAACCCAACCACTGAGGACTGAGGAAACAAACCAAGCCATGTGTGGCAGGGCTGCAGCCGGCTGCCAGGACGGGGTTAACCTGGTTCTGAGGTTGACAGTGCAGCAGGAAGACAGGAACTGTGGCATGAGGAGCGGGCACATCCCAGCCCTGGCTGGCAGGGTTGAGCCCAGCTACACACAGCATGCTTGCTGCTCAGCCCTGCTTGCTGTGGTGCTGAGTCCTCACTGCCATCTGCACAGCCCCTTCCCCTGGGCAAACCCAGCTCTGCCTGCCTGCCTGCCCCGGGCTTCCTGCACCTCTGAGTCACGCTGGCTGCTTAAAGAAAACATTTGGTGCTTCATTTCTTCATTCTCCTATGTCTGGGGGTTTTCCAGCCTCTGATCCACACCCTTCACACTCCCAGGTGGAACTGGTTCTCCTCGCTTGGGCATGCTCCTTAGCTCATATCCCCCGTGCCAAGGTTAACAACCCTCCTTCCATCGCTTCTTCCATTCCCCCTCATCCTAAATCCCCAGTTCTTGAGCAGACAGAGCACAGCCTCATTTCAGTCCTCCCCCACTTTCCCCACACGGGAAGAAGACAGAGGATGGATCAGAGAGGCCTCGGGTTGGGATGGTGCTCACTGCATTCTCCAAAGCTCAGGATTTTCTCCAGCACAGTGCCACCCACTCCCCCCACCACCCTCAAGGTCACACAGGGAATTTTTGTGATCTGGGAGGAAAAAGAAGCCCAGTGAGATGAAAACAGACCCCAGGCTGCAGCTCCAGCCCCACTGCCCTGCACATCTCACCCCATGCTGCCCTGAAATGCCCTCTGCCCGCACCCAGGATGCACTTTAAAAAGTGATTATGAAAGGAATTGGGCATTCAGGTATTCTAAGAATGAGCTGAATCTTTTGTCCAGAGAAGAGCTAGGAAACCTGATGCCTTATTCCCTGCTCCTTAAGTGGGGGATTGTGCAACCCTGGCACGCTGCAGGGCTCCTGCTGGCAGATGATGAGGAGCCGGGCAGAAAGCAGCCTTTGAAAAGCACAGCTGGGGGGGGAAGGGCCTTGCCGGGCAGCCCTAGCCCTCCCTCACCCCACTTGGAACCACACGGCTGCCCGGGAGATGCTCAGAGATTTACCAGCAGCCACAGTGCTTGCATCCGCGCCGGTGATTTAAACGTGCCTGGAAATATTTTCTGGCCCTGAGGCACAGAACAATCTATTAAACTTCCTTATCCTCCAAGCCAGGATGGCTGCATCCGTGCACACACAGCAATGATCCCAGCAGTCCGTGCCACCCTCGGACTTTTTCCAGGAATTGTTTCAGAGAGCACTACCTGGCTTGACCCAAAATCATGCCAGGGACCCATGCAAACCCACCAGATATGGGGATGTTCCTGACAGCCTGCTAGCCCTCTTCCACCCCCCAATTTAGCAGGAGGGACAACCCCACAGTGCCTTGCGCATCCTCACTTGGGCAGAAGAGCAGCTGCCTCTGGCTGAGGTTGTACACCAGCAGCTCCATCCCCTCCTGAGCTCATGAGTGCCATACATCCCCCACCAGCAGAGACCTGCAGCTTTCATGGCACTGCTCAGCATGCTGCTGATGACACAGCCTCGTTAGGGCCATGAGCAGCACGTGGCATTTTCCCATCTGATGCTGTCACACACACCACTCATGTCCAGCTGTATCAGGAGGATTTGATTTCGGTGTGTCTGTACCTATCCAAAGCCACCAGGAAAGGCACCGGGGTGGGCTGCAAATCTGCTCCTCATCCCCTCTACTCAGCCTTGGCTCTGACTGCCTGGGAGGCTGTCACAGCAGATTTCACATCAAGGGATGAGGTTAGGGCACCTGCAGCACTGAGGCAAGGCTGCACGTGTCCCTGAAAATCCCTGCTCTTTTTTGAAGCACTCTCTTCAACACCCATGGGTTTTTCCTGCTCCACGCCACGACTCTCACTGCCTGCAAGAAAAGTGGAAAGGCAGAGTGGGCAACACTAAGTCCCTCCTTCAGCCTGGACAGAAATCCAAGCGAATTTCTCTTGCTGGTGGGTTGTGTGTGTTCCTAGGCACAAGGTACCTGGCTTTCCTTTGCTCTCTCCCCCTTCTCACTTCCTTTTTCCATCTGTACCTATTTTTCCCAAGCACACGAGGTCTGCACCACGTTCCTTGCACCCACCATGCTCCTACTCCTTATCTGGGAGGGTGCCAGGGCTGCAGAGCCGCCGGACTCTCCCAGTGAACGCCCTGCCAGTAGCTGGATTCTTTGGACATGCAGGGAAATGAAGTGCACACTGCAGATTGGCCAGGCATGTTCCCAACAAACAACTTTATCAGAACTCCTGGCAGGAAGAGAGAGCCTGGTTTGACAGAGGCTTTTCTGGGCTAGGCACGGAAAGCAGCGATTCAGGCGTTTTCTTTGTTTAAGCGAAGGCAGAAACTTGGCTCGCCCCTCTCAGTCCCAGCGTGTGCCCTGGGCACAAGCTGGATTCAAAACTGTCTTCATCTGGGGTGTGTAATTAAGTGTTCCTTGGGCCAGAGTGCAGAAGATGTTCGCTCAAGCTCCTGTGCCGTGTCCTTCCCAAGGACATATTCCAACCCCAGGACCACCCTTATTCTGAGGGACCCGACTCACATCTTCACAAGGATTATTCCAGAGGTCTACATTTTGCTCTACCACACACATGTGACATTTTGGGAAGCTCTGTCTTTTTTCACCATCTCACAAAACCAGCTTTTATCTTCCCATGAGCTGGGAGCAAATGTTTGGCTGTTCAAGCCCACTGAGAAAGCCTTGGGTGCTGGACACCATGATCTCAGGAGGTCCCTTCCAACCCCTACAATTCTGTGATTCACATTTCCACTTTGGGTTTTCAGCAAGATATCCCCAAACACCACCTGAAGGAACACCCTAAGAAAGGCCCAAGTGGCCATCCCATGCCATCCCATGCCATCCCATCCCATCCCATGCCATCCCATCCCATCCCACGGACCAGCAGAGAGATGCTGTTTCAACCATCCACTGCATTTGCAGTGCAGGGCATCACCGGGGTCAGCGTCAGAAAGATCACATTTCTTCCTGAGTGTTTTAAATGCTATTGTTAACAGCAGTAATCCTACAGTACGAGCACTGTCGGGGATTAGGAAGGAAGAGCATTTTCCATGTGTTGCACAGTAAATTTCCACAGGTTGGATTGCACGGAGCTAAGGGTTTAATGAGAATTTAGCACTAAGCAGCAGCAGCATCCGGAGCACAGATGAAGCTGAGGGGGCAGCGCCTTCATTCAGGGGCAAAACCTAGCAGGGGGGATGGCATTTTTTGCTTCTCTGTCTCTTCCTTAAAAGACATTACAATTTCTCTGTCTTCACAAAGGAAGGAATGTGAGGAGGTGTATGTGTTAGCATCCACCCTACCCCACAGCGTTTCTTCCCCTTCCATATGGGGGTCTACAACCACCTGCCCTGACCCCCCCCACCCCCCGCAGTGTGACCGGAGCTGCTTACCATGATCTGCAGCACGGTGTTTTCTGCAGGGCTGTGAGAGGCATGGTGACATGTGACAGACCGATTTAGGCCTGGGGGAGAGGATGTTTACAGAACTGGGACACCAGCAGCGTAATGCAGGCAAGCAGGATGTCTTTGCTCCTCTAACTCTGCGGATCAGCTGAGCTTAACCTGTTTGCTCCTTCCATAGGTGTCCCAGAGCCCCCAGAGCCCCCAGAGCCAATGGTGCTGCTGTCCAGCTCATCCCACACTCTACACGTGGTTTCCCCATTCATTCAGGTGCAGAATGCATCACCTGCCCTCGTTTAAACTTCATGCACTTGGTGATCACCCAGCCTTCCAGTTTGTCCAGGTCTCACTTCGATGGTATCAAAAGATGAGAAATGGAAGAGTGCAAGACCTGTTCCCAAGAGAAACTCCCCTAGCCTTGTTCATGCAGAGCATTTCTACATTCCAGCTGAGCATAATTCAGTGGGGCTGCTCATCAGCACAAAAAGACAACAATAACTCCACAGAAAGCAGGTGAGATGGGAACGTGGTGGGTGTTTAAAGGGAAATTTCAGACTGAGAAGTCTCATTAAGGAATGCAAAGGGACAAAGAAGTGAAGGTGGGCTAAACTGAAGCTCCTGACACAAATAGAGGAGATGGGCAGGAGTGTGTGCTGCTCCTGATACAGCCAGAACAGACCAGTGAGGTAAATGCTGATGCTCAGTACCTTCCCTCGGCCTTATTTTGTCCCTAATCCTGCATAAACAAGGAAGATGTGGTGTTTCTTGCAGACACCCGGTGCCAAACACCAGGCACTTCCCCTCTTATCTAAACATGAGTCTTATCAGCCTATCCCTCACTGTCCTTCCCCACCAGGAACTGTTCTGGGCCCAGCGGGGCTGAGGCAGTGGGAGCTGGTTCAGAGTGGGGACCCACCAGGCTCCATCCCATCCATGGCAAAGCGAGGCAGCCACAGGCAACATCCAGAACAGCAGGGAATACACTCATCCTGAAGGAGGTGAAGGCATTGAGCAGGGTGATGTGCCATAAAAAGGCAAACAAACAATAAAATACAGGGCTGGAAAACACAGCAAGATGCCATCTAATGCCCCTCCAGCACAATAGTCCTTCTGTCTTTAACAACAGGAATGAGTCTGACCTGATTTTAAAACCCCCTCATGCTGGGGACACAAGGTTTTCCCTAGACCATTTCCCCAGCATTAGTCTGCTTCGGTAGTAAAAAGATTTTCCATTGTGTAAAACTGAAGCATTTTTTTGCTATATTTTCATTATTTTCTTTCCCTTCCTGTTTGTAGTCCTCATCTCTGTGCAGATTTCTGCACGTGCAATAGCTTGTCAGCTGTATGAACTCTGTCTGCCGTTGTAAAAACACTGGTTTTGTAATGTGCATGTCAATGGTTTTCCAAAGGCTCCACCTACATGAACTCATTCATGAGCACATGCAGACATGCTTTCACATGCCAGTATACCCCTAATATTTTAGGAAGACCTTTTGTTCCACTTTGGGAGGAGAAAACTGCTGGAAGGTGAAGGATAACACATTTTCAGGGGAAAACAATTCCACCTAGGAATCAAAAAAACAACGTTCAGTTCTCAGAATAGGAAGAGCAAGAGGAGCATACCTAAATGCAATGACTGCATAAGCAGGGGCAGGATGAAGGCTAGCAAACAGAGGGGAATATCAAAGCAAAAGCTCTTCTCAGTGTCTCCACATGTTCTGGATCCACTCTTCTGCTGCAGCTCACTGGTGAAAGATGTGCTTGACCCAGGTGGCAGGAGCAGCACTCCCAAAAGTGAAGAGGGTATGTTTGAAATAAATGAGTTGGAGCCCAAAGTCAAAGTGGGATGCATCTCACCTACTCTGTAAGATAGCCAATGGGCAAGCAAATGTGTCCTGAACAGATGCAGGGGACAAGGTGGAAAGTGAGGCCAAACAGAGAAACTCCAGTGCCAGAGCCCAGCTCTGAGCTGTGAAAAGATTGGGCTCTTTCCATCTTGCAACTAGGAGGAAAAAATAATCCATTTCTCCTTTTTTTCTCCTTGTTTTCTCTTTCAGTGTAACCCATTCATATGGCATTCAGCCATTTGCCTTCTTTGGCTTCCAGCTTTTCCTAAACTTCAGAAAATCATAGAATCACAGAATGGTTTGGGTTGGAAGGGATGTGTAAGATCACACAGGCTCTTGGAGCCAGATAATCTCATTTCATTTACTAATGAGCTGGCTTAGTCCCATCCAGATTGGCAAGAAAAGCTTAGAAATGTGGATTAAGTGAGCTGTCTTAGGAAGTGTGGCCTGGACTCTAGCTTTTGTTGTGCCTCTGGGAATGG
Organism: Odontophorus gujanensis; assembly: GCA_013399175.1. Classification (NCBI taxonomy): domain Eukaryota; kingdom Metazoa; phylum Chordata; class Aves; order Galliformes; family Odontophoridae; genus Odontophorus; species Odontophorus gujanensis. The sequence goes on from VXAB01001573.1 coordinate 80,195, forward strand.
GAGACCCTCCAGCATGATTGCAACAAGTCTTTCTCCAGGAGGTACAGCCCACAGGTGGGTAACTCCCCAGCACGATGAACTGACCAGTGATGTCCTGGTGGTCCCTTACCACTCCCAGAGGGCTCAGAGCTATCCTTCAGGTTTGTCTTGTGTGCTCCAAAGCAAGGCTGAGGGGTGTTGGACAAGGCTGTGGCCATCTGAGGTCCTGGCCAGGCAGGATGCACCTCCTGTAAGCTCTGGTATGGGATGTCAGATACCTGGGGGTGCTGAAGCCTAAATACTGGATAAAAGCAATAAATAGGAGAGCTGGAAGCTGTGCATGGGATCGCTCAGACAGCCAAGGCTGGTCTGACACTTTCAGAGCAGCACCTCAGAATGAGCATTTAAAGTGCAGATTTTGTGAGTAGCCCAGAAGTCCAAATTACATATCAATGCAGCCAGATGGACGCTGCTGCCTTCTGGGCATCTGCAGCACTTACTGATGCTATCAGGATCCAGCCACACTGCCAGAACTGGAGGCAGAGAGCACCTGCTGTCCAGCACATCCCCCTGTCTGCCACAAGGCCAGAGGAAACTAGGCAGAACTCACATTTAGAACAGGAACATGTCAACTGTCGAGTTTCCCTGTGAAAGCTTGGACCAAAAGCCAAGCTTCAGTAAGACACTCTGGTGACAACTGAGCCATCAGTCTCATGCCGGTTCATTAATAAACCACATTCTGACTTCTGCTCCTGCAGTCCTCCACCTCTGCTCATACTTTTGCAGTAGTTTTGTTTCATGCTGATAACAACACTCCTGAAATCTGCCAGGGCAAAAAGCATCCACCTGCACAGTCTTTTCAGGTCTGTGTGACTGCATGAAAAGCTCCCACCAAACCATTGGCACAAAGTGACACAGTAGATCTAACCTGTCTAATGGGACTGGTATCTGTACTGTTGATTACTAACAGCAGCTCATCATGTATTCTGCTTTTAATTCATGTCAGCCTGCTGCAGCAGGCAGGAATAGCAGAGTCTACTGCTGCTTTCTGCAGTATGGGGTGCTTGATAATAACCAAAAAAAAAAGCCCATAGCATAAGGAAGGAATCTGCCTTTATGCAGACGTAGCCAACAGATCCTCAGATTGCACCGCCCGTCCTTTGCAAGTCAGTGCTCAGCACCATTTCCACCACGCTGGTGCTGAGCACAGGGCAGCAGCCACCTGCTTGAAAAGGAGAAGGGGCAGCAGCAAAGAGATGCCATCTGCCACCGAGCTGACCCCGAGCGCCTCCACCACAAAACAGTGACTCCAGTATCAACGGCAAGGCTCTGCTTCCAAGGGTGAAACGCAGAGCAGCCGACCTCGCGGTGACAGTTTGCAGAATGCCAGCTCGAATGACACCGTGGGGAGGGGTGTGGGTGTTATGGAGGCACATGAGAGCACCCGCAAGGAAGGGAATAGCAAGATGTCCCCTGGGAGCAAAGATTTCTCCCGATGTAGACAGCCTGCTTCACTGCTTTGTGGATCCTCTGCTGGAGATGAGAGCTCATCTCCAGGATACCTGTATTTCTCATGAAAGGCAGATTGCCTTTTAACTCCTCTCCATCGAATTACAGCGGTCCTACTTAGACCTAATGATGTGCAAAAGTTTACCAAGCATTTTCAGATGACCCGGCACGCCTGCCAGCTTGTGAGCAGAGCAAATAGCTTAGCCAGGATAATAGAGAGGAAATCCACAAATAGCTCAAGTCATTAAGATGTTTGGCTTCGATGAGACAACTGCTACCAAGGGCCAGGGAAACATAAAAGAGCGGTGCTACTGCAGCAAGGTGCTGCCAGGCATGGCCACCACGCACCACTGCCATCTCCAGCAGGGCACACAGGAGCTGTTGGGCTCCTGCCTTCTCCCATTGTGCCAACACAACTGCTCCCTGCCCTGGATCTTGAAAGGCTCCAAAGTGATGCTCCACTGTTCCACACACAAGCGGATAAATAACAAATCAGCACTCCATACCAACCACATCTGTGTCCCTCCAAAGAGCTGCAGGGAGAAGGGTTTAGTTTAGTGGCTGTGCTTCACTTGTGCTTGCTCAGGAAGACAAGATCAACCCGAAATTGCAAAGTGGAGTTAAAGATCTCTTCCCATCCATCTCCATTTCTGTTGCTTTCAGTTGTATTTTATAACTGTAAGGAAACTTGGCAACGTGCAGACGTTGGGCTGCATTTGGGTCCAGTCCTTTGCAGCACCCCAGCGTGGAAAGCAAAGCTGAGACAATCGTAAAGATCTTCGTGCAGATGTAAAGGAGAATTTTATCTTTGTCATTCAGCCCTGGGGACAAATGCTCATGGGAGGCAGAAGGCATCAGGTCCGCCAGTAAATGCAAGCTGTTCTGCACTGATAGCCTGAGGGAGGGGGCCGGGGGTCAGGCACCTTCAGGCAGTGTGATATGATAACAAGGACCCTTGTTCCTGCCCATGTCCCAGTTCCATTGGAGAAGAGAGTGTGACTGCCATCGGGACTTCTGTCCCTTTGCTCCAGCACAACCAGCCTTCCCCCTGCTCTGTCTTCCAGTGCTTTCTCCCACTAGACTCCAGTTCCTAAAACAGGAATAATGGGTTGTGGGGAAGTGCTGGACTGATACTGCTTCTGTTATATCCTGAGCTGTCAGAACTCAGTTTGAGAATGAACTCGAGTTGAAATAGCTGAGTTGAAGCAGTTAAGCTGAGTTCAGTTCAGCTGAGAACTGACTTGAGTGGTTATATCAGAACAAATCCAGATTAACTCCTTGCTTTCCCTCTTCAATTGACTGCAACAACTCATTGTGTCCAAAGGGGTATGTAGAGGGATAATGGAGAACACACATTCCTCCAGCAGGATATTCAGTCATTCCTAATTGGGTTCATTAGCTGCTGACTTCATATGTGTCACTGCAATGGCCTCTTAAGAGAAATTAATGAATTGAGAGCAATGTACATCACACACACGATCTTTCCTCAAGCCTCACTTTCCTTTGCAGGAGTCTTAACACCTCTGGATTTTTTTTATTACTGGATAAACACTGTGACAGTTGCAATTGTGTGTGGTAAAGAAATCCCAAAGCAAATTAGATTCGTCACAGGTACAGCGCTGATGGTGTCAAAATCCATTTCTGCACAAGGGCAGCTCTGTCCTTTGCAATTCTATTCTGCCCTTTGATGTGACCCTCCTCTGACACAGCACAGGTGCTGTCCTGGGGCACCTGCTCCTTTACTCCACGAAGAGCTGTGCTCATCTTTTGGCTTTCTCTTAGGGGAAGCACTGACCCTACAGCAGCCACCTCTGGCTCCCCACACAGCAGTGGCATGCAGGTGGGTGCACTCCAGGATACTCTTGCAGCATTTTTCCCCATGGCTTTGCCCACCAAGAAGCTGAGAGTCTGTGTTGAATATGATGGCATCAAAAGAGCCAGGCAAGCTTTCCCCAAATCCTCACAAGTCTCAGTCCTCTTCCCAGTGCTGATGTGAATGTTCGGCTTCAAGCACACAGATGAGGCAACAGCAGTGACCCCAGATCCACAGCAAATGTTCATCTTTCTGCAGCTAGAAGGCGTGACACTTTCAGACAGGCATTTGGTGGGAGTCTGCAAAGAGTGCATTAGGATCAGTTTCATGGGCACTTAGTGGGTGCTGGATTTGCACATATCCCCCACCCTCACCATTCATAAATATATGCACAAGAATCTTTTTATTCACACACATTTTGGCAAAAGGCCCATTGAATTCAGCAGAGAGAAGTCCATTGACTTTGGTAGACTTTGCACATTGTGGGTGAGAACAGATGGAGGCTCCATTCACCAGTTGCCACTCATTACTTAAGGCTTATTATTGTCAAAGAGTTTTGTTAATACATTCACAAATGAAGTGCAATCCAAGGGTCTACAGCAGAACGCATAACCGCCGCCGAGTGCTGAATGGCAGACATGCCATTCACCATCAGACAAGGACAGAGAACAAAGGACACCTCTATAGAAACAGAGCTCACCAACAGGAGGATATTGACCCGTATTATCTCACGACTTTCAGAAGGCAGCACATATGCACGTTGGTAGTGCCAATGGGAAGGTCCCATGGGCTTCTGCAGGAGTTGTACTCAACATTTTCATAACTGATGGTTACCAGAGTGGGAACTCTCTTCTTGCATCCTGAAGTAATGAGGAATCATGTTTCCTCAGCACAGCAAAAGGAAAGGAAATCTTCTAGAGCAAAAGATTTCCCTTCATATGGATGCTGCAGCATTGGTGGAAGAGCTTCTCTAGGGACACACAAGCTAGATCCCAGTGGAGCTTCACAACTCCATGCAGCAAAGAAAGGAACACAGAGGCTGCCAATAGCTCATGGACATACAGTGTTTAGCAGTCAGCTCTTGGAAAAGGCAGAAGTCTGCACTGGCATAGGCCCCCAGCATTAGAGAAGCAATGATCTGAGCCATCAGCAGGCAAAACACCCTCTGAGACAGACACAAGCAGCACTGACCTAAGCAAACATCCCAAAAGATAGCATAGCAGACACATAGAGCAAGAGGTCATAAATTTGAGCTCCCACATATCTGATAGAGTTGCCATCAGAACAGACTCCTAAAAAAGTGGCACATTCCTGACTGGATTGCCACAACAGCCTTGATGCTGGGCAGCCTCACAGCTCCTTGTGCTGTTTCAGATTTTAACTACACAGCAGCAAAGGTTGGCAACAGACAGGTTTGGGGACCCTACAACTGGAAACCAAACAACTTTCCTGATTTTGTTATCCTTCCTGGTCTTGCAAACATGCCATAGGGCAGAGAGACAGTGTGAAAGTGTCTGGGCTCCTCACAACCACAGAAAGGCTTGTTTCTGATCCTGGGAAACATAAATCCTTCCTAAAATCACACACACAAAAAATAATAACTTAGTTTTGTCTTTGGTGAGCTTTCATTTCTTGTGTCTGTGGTTTGGGGTTTCCAAGCTGGGGAGCTGCACAATCTCAGGCATTCACAGAACTGTATTCAGTGTTCTGCTTTCCCTTAGAGAAAGGACCTTCAGGGAAAGGTCTTCTCAACCCTCTTGCCGCACTGTGTCACTGCTCAGCACTGGAAAACCAGGCAAACCGAGCTGGGAGATGTCTGGGACACACAGGGTGTGATTCCCCTGAGAATAATCTTCTGTAAGGGGCCGTAAGGTATGCCGAGAGAAGTCTGCATTTGTTTTGGTGTGATTGTGACTCACTTTGTGCCAGGACAAGGATAGGGCTAGCTATGCCTCAGGTTGGGACAGAACAGATAAACCCGATGAGAAATGGATGTATGGAGAAATTGAACTATCTCTCATGTGCTATGAAACCACCACAGTGCATGCAGCAGCCATTTGCAGAGCATGACAAGTGCTTCAGATCTTCCTGCTGCTCTCAAAGACACCAGATGTGGTCTTGTGCCCCATCTACAAGGACAGCAGCACAACACTTGGTGTGTCACATTCCCCTAATGGAGATCCTCATGAAAAAATCTTCTCCAGAAGAGCGGTGATGCAGTGGCACACAGTGCCCAGGGAGTGGGGGGGTCACCATCCCTGGAGGTGTTCCAGAGCTGTGGGGATGTGGCACTGAGGGATCATGGGGTATATAGTGGGGTTGGGCTGCGTGGTCTTTGAGGTCTTCTTCAGCCTTCTGGTTCTGTGATTCTATGGTGCTGGAGGGCTCCACAATGGTAAAGGACGTTGGTCAGTGCGTTCTCCATCCTGACAACTCCATTCTGACCACTGAATATTGACTTTGTATGGGATCCTTGCAAAGCAGTCACAACAGAGTGACTCTGGCAGACAATGGAGGCTATATGGGAAATGCAAGCATGTCCCCAGAGGACACAAGACACCCACGGTTTCCAAGCAGACAGTCTGAGGGATCGTCTGTTTGCAAACTTCCTCGTGAGATTTGTCATCACGGACACAGTTGCTGCACACACACAGGGCTGGACCTGAGACGTGGTAATTTCTGCAAGAACCAACTATTTTCAGTACCATGAAGGAACACAGTGACTTCCTCAAAACGAGCTGGAGGGATCTTTTATTTGAGAAGAGTTATCACCCAGCTACATCACTTGGTTTGCAGTTACTCTGTACACCAGGGCCAAACACAGCCCAGAAGCCTTCCACTGTCACATCCATCTCAGTGTAATCTCACGTGATTTACCTCCCACCAGAACCAGACAAAACATCCTTTCCGTATTCTTTAGAGCAATGGCAGCCAATGTCATTTTCCATTGCAAAATGTCCTTTTGTCTTGCTTGAAATAAAAATGCTGAAGTAAAATGAGTTTTGCAAAGATATTTCCATTGTTTCATCTCCCATCTGCATTTCACACTGTTCCTGACTTTCTAGGAGCAACAAGAGGCAGCAGAGGAGATCGGTGGTTGCTTTCCTTCGTCACTCATGGGGAAACTTTTTCCATATTGACATTTCCTCGGAAAGCTGAAAACTGAGAGAAGCTGGGGAGGTTCTGAAAGTGTGGCTGGAATGCCATGCTTCACACAAATCATCCATGAAGAACTGGCTCACCAGACAGCCCCTGGCAAGGCTTAGAAGACCAGCAAGAGCTGACGATGGGACGGGGGCCCAGAGAGGCCATCTGTCCTCAGAGATCTGCAGACCTTGCCTGAACAAGACTCTGAACAACCCAGTGTTGCAGTTGGGCCTGAGTCATAGAATCATCAAATGCCTGAGGCTGGAGGGGACCTTAAAGACCATCCAATTTCATCCCCTTGCCATGGGCTGGGTACCAACAAGCTCATCCATCCCGACTCTGAATGCCTACAGGGATGGGGCATGAGACATAACAGTCCATAACCCAACAGTGATGGAGCACATCAGGAGTGATGTCCCTAGTGCCAGAGTCATGTCAGGTGAACAAAGCCTTCAAGTGGTTCGGGGAAGAAGGTGAATGTGTATGAGTTACAGAGGAACTGAATTCCTCCAGTCCCTGCTTTCTGTTTCTAGTTCAGGTTTTTTTGTTTTGTTTTGTTTTTCTCAAGACTACATCAATAGCCTCTCTTTGGTCAGAAATTAGCTTGGCATTTTTTTTCATCTCACAAACTAGGGCTGAACTTGTCCTCATGGTGATTTTAGCAGTGGTTAAAGAGCACACTACTGCACAACCGATATGTGTGCAGTGTCCATACAGTAACTGATGGCTTGCCAGGAAAGGGAGATGTACGTGTCTCTCAGACAGACTGCAGCTAACCTCATCACACAACAAAAGCTCCACGTCCCAGACAGGTTACCTACAGCTCAAGTCACTTCATTGGCAAGCTATTTTTGCAGCATCTTCTCTTTAACCATTCGGGTTGACCACATACCTGCTGCCTTCCTCTTTGTGCTAACCCACGCATCACACAGCCCACAGAGACACATCTACACAGCACCTTGTTTCCCCATGCAGAACCACTCTGGGAGGTTGTGGAAGTCTCTCTCCTGCTTGTTCAACACCTATGGACAAGTCCAAATTGGCTGAGCTCCTAGCTTTCCTTCTCCTGACTGCAAGACATGGCATCTCACGTGGCAAAGCTTTCCAGGAACGTGGTTGCTCCAACCCAGATGTCTGCAAGGCCATGCCTGGCCCAGGTCATGTCACTCTGCAGCCACTTGTACTCTTCTGAGCCCAGGGGAGCTGCTTAAAAACAGCAGTTCCCTTCACTCAAAAATAAAGGGAAAGAGTGTTTCTTCTAAATTTCAAAGCTATTTCTTGGAAAATTAAACAAGGAAAAACTATGACCCCAGCTGCAGTCCCACCAGCAACACCAGTCCAGGCCATGAGGCATTCCTCTCCCAGGAGGCATCACTGTGGCAGGCTGAAATCCAAACAGTTCTCAAGCTGTCAGGTTCAAGTGGTCGGACATCTGCCCTCCTGCTGCTCCCCTCCACAGAATTGCTGCTCCATGCACCCTGGACTCACACCATGCCAGTGCTGTTGTTGCACAACAGCAACCCAGTGCTGAACGGCAGCTTGCCCTTGTAGCTGGTATCAGTTACTGTGTGCAGAGACTAAAAATAGAGACCCTCCGCTCTTGCAATGACTCAGAGATGCAGAAGGGAAACCCGCAGGCTCTGTGCTTGGCTGTCCCTTGGGCTGATTGAAAAGTTGTCATCTAAAACTTTGTTTTGACACAAAACGGCTTTTTGCAAAACAAGCCAGCCAAAAAAACAAACCTCGTCTCTCATCACCAAAGCTGCTGGGAAGACTTCTCATTTTGTCTAAGTTTAGAAGATGCCTTGGCCAGAAATGTATGACACTACATTTCTTTTTTTTATTTTATTTAGTTGGCAACTCCACCCCAACTATCTGCCCGCTAAGCTCTTTCTTGGAGACTCGTGTGAGCACAAAGTGCAGTGCAAGTGAGAGATGTGTGAGTACCCCAAAAATTTCATGGGAAATATAGCATTCTTTCCAGGCAGCTCTAGCTTTTCCAGGAAGAAAATTTATCTGCTGGCCATGATGAACACCCATGGGGCATGATTCCTTTAGCTCCCTCTGTCCTGCCCCCAGCTCATGACTACCAGTGGGCAGGTTCTGCCCATGATGTGTGTCATGGTGCTCTGAAGACAGAGGTTCCAGATAGGGAAAAAAGAGGGGAACTGGGATTGTGTGGGGAACACTACCTCGTCCACATGCAGAGTGTGTCCCTAATCCTCACCCCTCTGCTCATGTCCAGGACATTTGGTGCAGTGGTCGAGCAGTGGGCAGGTGGTTGTGTCTCTGTCTCTGGAGGCACTCAAAACTCAGCTGGACTAGAGCAAATTGCTCCAGTTTTAACATCTAGAAGTTGGACTAAAGACTTCCAGAGATCCTTGCTAGAACTACAGTAGCCCCTTTCAGGTTCTCATGGCTAGGGGAGCAGGACAGGCACAATGTGGGCTTCTGAAAATGGTGGTGATCCCCTTAGCTGAGCAGTGGAAGGGCCACAGCATCCAGGCACTAACCCAGAGGCAGCCAGTTCTCGAGTCCTCCTCTGCTCTCTCAGCTGCAGATGGACTCATTTTGTCCTTCCTTGTTGGGAGGGGAAGAGTGGCTGAGCTGAAACACTCTGCACAAGAGTTACAGCTCCAGGACAAAAGCACTTTGTTCACAAGGTGCTCCCAAGCCCAACACTGCCAACTCCACCTCTGCAGAGGGCCCAGGCACCAAGCCAGGCTCTTCCTTTCCCTACCCAGTCCCCAGCGACGGAGATGGGACAGCCCATGTTGGACTGTGGCTGTGAAGGTGTTTCCTCATTGCATGCGCAGGGCTCTGAAGGTGCAACTCCACCAACTTGCAAAGATCTGGATGCTGCACAGTGAGGAAGCCAGGCTCCAGCTGAGAGCAAACAGAACTACTGCCAAAGGTGGTTCGCTCAGTGTTGGCATGCACTGATAGCAGAGCTGCAGTGCAGGTGTCTCATCCGGCACTGTGCGGTCCATGGAAGCACCATCACTGCCTTGTCTCTGGGGTTAGACCTCGAGGGAGCAGGAGGACATGAGAAAACATCTATTTAAAAGATGTTTAAATGCTGGATCTCACTGCATTCTAACTGCAGGGTTGATCTGAGGGGTGATTGCAGCAGGAGCCTGGCTCAGTCCTGTCCCAGCCCAGCTCTGCACTGCAGCTGGGAGGAACCTGTGGCTGGGGATGATGAGCGGTGGCACTGCCCTGGGCTGCCTGGATGTCCCCCACGGTGGCAGGTCAGGAGATGTCCCTGGGCCCCACACACCTCTCCCTGCAGGCTGGCTGATCTATTCCTTGACCTGATGGGAAGGACCATAACCCCTCAGCCTGTGGACAAATATTTCCTTATTCACAAAGCAAAGAGGACTGAGAGTCTCCCACCTCCTTGCTCTGCACACCCACAGAAGACAAAGGCACTCCACATCTCTTCAGCTGCAGGAATATGGCCCCCAAACATTTTTATTCAGAGCAAAAAAGTCATGTCCAATTTCCTACGGCTGCCTCTGGCATTTCCACCAACACCACATTCACTGTGAGGAAAGTCACTCTCTGTTAATAGCGATACTTGAGTTGGTGGAGAACACTGGGAGGTTTTCCCCTGTGAGATGTAACACTTCTGTTTTAAACACAGTCAAGATTTTAATTTCATTCTGCCAAATTCTGGAACTCTACTCTCCCAAATCCAGTCTGTTTTCCCTTCCAATCTGCCAGCTCCCCTGAAATGTGTCAGTACAAGGCAGGATTCGGATTCCAAGCCACCACCAGTTGCATTTGAAATATTGCATTTTTGCTGAGTTACAAATAGCACGAGTGGATGTGTGAGAGCCTTCTCCAAAATAGAGCATCAGCACAAACATCATCATAGTGATGAATAACAATGCAGAAATGTCGCTGCTCCTACACGCCAACCCATCATTAAACACTTCCACTTTCTTTAGTGGAACAACAGAGCATCTGTTGATGCTCTCAGCACTGCACAAAACACTCCATCCACGTCTGCCTTAGAGCACCAGCTCGGTTCAGGATGCAGAAGTGTTCCTGTGAGATCAGCATCTCTGCCTGAAACACATATGTGAAAGGTGAGAACACAATGCTAGCACAGTGCATTGTTCCCCTGCCATCTCCATGTGTTTTATTAACAATAACGTTGTTGAAATGAGGCTCTGTGCTCTGTAGCTTACTCTTCAGCTTTGCTGTTTGAGTGGAGGGGAGGGAGGGGGAGCGGACACGAATTGACCAGGATTGTTAGATTTCTTCAAAACTTGCAGGAAAAGTCTGAAACATCTGTTTTTGTTCTTTCCAAAGAAGAAAAAAACATAGTTTGAAGTGGGAACCTTTGTCTTCTGCCAAGCAAGTGATGATGGCTTCCTGTGGCTGCTCACCAGATCTGGAAGTGACCCGATGTGCAGCATCCCCAGCAGGACCAGCAGTCAGTCCCACTCCTCCTAAAAATGGCCCAGAAAGCTCAGAAGCTCTCACTGGTGGCTCTGAACTCATAGAACCATAGAATCACAGAATGGCTTGGGTTGGAAGGGAACCCAAGCATCATCATGTTCCAACCTCAGGCAGGGCCACCGACCTCCAGATCAGGTACCAAACCAGGCTGCCCAGGGCTCCATCCAACCTGGTATTGAACACCTCGAGGGATGGGGCATCCACAGCCTCTCTAGCAGCCTGTTCCAGCACCTCACCACTCTATCTGTGAAGAACTTCCCTTCTGTGCATGGCTTCCCCACTGCCCCACTGAGCTTACAATCCCGAGAGCCTTCAAGTGCTGCTCACCAAAGCAATAGAGCCAGTCCTCCATTCTATTCTTTCCATACCACATGCCACGAGCAGAGAGGAAATGTGATTGCATCAGCACAGGGATGAAGCAGTCTGCGGCCACACAAACTGGACAAGCAACAGTATTACTTGGCAATGGACACATTCTGGCACTGAGTCTCACTCTGCCATTTCCAAGACCTGTGCTTCCATCCATAGGCGACTCATGCGTTTAGTAATTGTGCTGGTGGCAAAGGCCCAGCCTCCAGGATGTTGATTCAGACACCCAAGCACTCAGCCACTTCCTGTTTGGATGTGCTAAAATTATTTACATCGCTGAAAGAGTAGTGTTGATCGAGGGAAACAAAGCGTTATTGTAGAGGAGGCTGAGAGCCACATTGCGTACCCACACACAATGGAAAAAAAGCAGAACAAATTGTCCCTACCTCCACGTCCCAACAGCATCATGCACACAGCCCTGGGTATGGATCTCTGCCCTGAAGGCAGTGGGCAGTGACTATGTCAGAAAGTTGGGCTGAGCTTGTGTCTCATCACCTCTCTGTAAGTAATGTCTGGCCCTTCATTTGCAGAAGCCAGTGCTGCTGCTGAGTGAAAGGGCAGAGTGATTCCACTTGGGGTGGATGCTTCTGGGGAGAGTGGTGATGGAGGGGGGATCATACCCAGGGGAGCAGTCAGAAATCCTCACTGATGAGCTGCAAACACTGATACACCGTTTGCCTATTCAGCTGTACCAGGCTGAGCACAAGGTCCATGCTCCCGTGGCTTCTCCCTTTCCTGAAGAGAGATCAAGAAAAGCTTAATCAAATCCATCCACAGGACTTGAATATCTGATAACTCCATCTGATAACTCCCTAAATATCTGACTCAGTGCCCACACTGTTCCTAGCCCCCAGATCAACCCCAAAAAAATCAGACCCACACTTCCACCTTTTCAAGGACAGAGTTGCCCTGGAAGTTTCACATCCCACTTCCAAAATATGAACAATATGGCCTTTCTTTGTTTTTTCAAACCCTTACAGATCTTTTCTCAATGTCTAGGAAGGCTGATGAGTCAAGAGCTTTACCCCACAGTGTCTGGACCAGGGCTGCTTGTGACATAATTACAGATGGATTTCCCTACACTGCCTTCTGTCAAGCTGAGATGCCATTGCTCACATGGACCAGGATCTGTGAAAGTGACAGGAAATCTTTACTGCCTTGGATTTTCATGCCCTCCTCAAAAATAAAAAAAAAAAAAACACCAGCTAAGTACCCGAAAACAAAGGCAACCACATTTCATTGTCCCTCTGAGAAAAGCCTTTGCCAAAGGGTATCTTCCAAGCCCAACTGAGGCGAGTGTAAGGTATGAGCTAAGGAGCAAAAGGCAAATCACAAATGGCAAATCACAAAAGTAGGTTCTGAGTCACCCCCAGTAACAGCAGCTGTGCAATCAGAATTTAGGTCAGAACTACATTGGTTTAGTATGTGCAAGAATGTCATCTGGCGCCCACCTCGGTAGCTGTATTGAGTCAGCAAGGCAAGCGAGTCAAAAATAGTCAAAATCTTCTTTTTTCGTCACCACATTTAGCAGATCTGTTTCTGGATATCTGTCGTGGCAGAGCAAACTTGCAAAGCCACAAGCTAGGCATGGCTGCCCTACAGTCAAGTTGCAAACTGATCCTTGCAACGCATTTTAAACCTCAGGTTTGCAGCTTAGGGCATCCCTGAGTACTCCACGTTTGAATCAGACAGCAACTTGCCAGGCAAGCAGCAGTCTTAAAGAAAACCCCTGCTGCCTGCAGGGTCTCTCACTGCCTGAGCAAGGCTGGGCTGAGTACTAGTTTCCTCTCTTTACTACCACCTCTCTTTCATCTTTTTTTTTTTTCTCTCTGGCTCATGTTGTCCAAACGTGCAAGTTTTTCTTCCCCACTCGAAGCTCCCACTCTTGCAAAATTCCCATCTTCTCTGTTCAGTTCGCTTGTTTGACATGCTTTCCTTTTTTCTACAGGACAGTCACAGTGTTTAGTAACCCTGAAGGAGCCTGAATTGCCCTGCAGTGCTCTTCACAGCTCTTATCCACAGCCACACTACTGTATGAAGAGCAGCTCTAGCAGCCAAGAGTCTTTCTTCCACCATCATTCCCCTTTGTTTCATCACTCTGGGTGCTGCATCATCCTGAGCACTAACACATCACTACCCAGCAGATTCAAAATCAAGGTGGCAGGACAAGAAGTTAAGCCAAATATTGGCTGTGCATTGCTCCTTCACTCAAGGTAGCAGAGAGAAGCCAACAGGGCCCACAGCTCCCCATGGCCTGCTGCTGTTGCCATCCACTGCTAAATCTTGGGGGAGATGTGGAGGGGACGAAGGAGGGTTGCACAAAGAGCTCTGACATCCACCAGGTCTGGGGCTGAGGAGTGCTCTGATGCATCCAATCTTGCTCAGGCCCGAGTGCTACGTGCAAGAGCATACTAAAAACCCAGTCCTCCCTTGACAGTGCACCCTTGGCTCTGTCAGGTATTGCAGCATTATCCCCCACTTGACCAGAGCTGTGCAAGCTGCAGAGCATGAGCACATTACCTACTCCCAGGCCTGCCCAGTTAATCTGCGCTCAATATCTTTATCCCTCCTGTCTAAAGATAACCTCCCTCCTGTTCACCTGCACCCACCAGGTGGGGGGAGCAGGAGAGGCCACCGTGAGCCTGGTGCATCCCCACAGCCTGCTGTGAGCATCTCAGCCATGAGGTCTGGCTTTGTTAGGTTGTGCACAGGCAGAGGGGCAGCAAGCAGCCCTCAGCCCTGGTCCCACAGGGAGGGACTACAGGCTCCTCCATAGAATCATAGAATGGTTTGGGTTGGAAGAGACCTTCAACATCATCAAGTTCCAAACCCCCTGCTACAGGCAGGGACACCTCCCTCTAGACCAGGTTGCTCACAGCCCCATCCAGCCTGGCCTTGAATGCCCTTTGAGATGGGACAAACACGACCTCTTGATGCAGCCCAGAACCTGGTTGGCTTTCTGGGATGCAACATTACCAACTCATGTTGAGTCTTTCATCAGCTGACACCCCGCAAATCTTTCTTCTCAGGGCTGCTCTCAAGTCATTCTCCATCCAACCTGTGTCTGTGCTTGGGCTCCTCAGCACCTGGTTTCAGCATGGGTGGCAGCAGGGCAGGGAGAGGATTGTTCTGCTCTGCCAGGCTGGACGGGCCCTGGGCAGCCTGAGCTGTATCTGGTCTAGTGGTTGGCAACCCTGTCCACGGCAGGAGGTTGGAGATAGATGTTCGTTGAGGTCCTTTCCAAGCCAACCATTATGTGAACCTCTGACAGTCCCAGATGGAAAGAGAGAAGTGCTGGTGGGTGGGAGTGATGGGCTGACCTGGGCAGAGCAGCACAAGGAGGTGTGGAAGAGGAAGAGCAAGGTTCCTGCAGCAGGCTGCCAGCCTTCCTCACCTTCAGAGTCACTGTGTCCAGTGCAGAGCCACTTCTGTCCCTCCTACCCAGCCAAAGCCCTGGGTGATGCTGCTCACCAAGGATGTCATGTCAAGTACTGCACCCGGGCACCAACCCTGCTGAGAAGAGCTGGCAACGCACCTCCACTCGTGGAGTGCTTTCTATTGGAAGAGGAGCAATGCCCATTCTCCCTGACATCAGGATGGCACTTTAGGAAATCCCTCTTCAGCTTCCCAGGATTGTTGTCCACTTAAATACTGATCCCTCTCCCCCACATGCACTCCGTACCCGCCTGTGCTTGCCATTCATTTTGCAGCTTATTCTTCTGGTGGAGCTGAGACGATGTACTCAAGGCTCACATCTTGATGCACTTAAGGAAAAACAACAAAGGTCACTTGCCTGGGTTTGTCAGGAGAGCCAAAAACTTCAAAAAGAAAAGGGTATTCAGACTTTCTGGAAACCAAAATATTGGAGTGTCCTCTAAGAATTACTTCCTGAATTTGTTTTGTGGTGGAAACAAACAATAATATAATTCATGTGCAACATAATCAAAAGAGAATAACCCATTGAGCTGAGCAAAATAAATCAAAAATCCTATAACAGAACTGTAGCAGCTTCTCCAGACAATCCTCATCTTTCATTTCCTTTTCATCCTGTTACGGAACAGTGACATTCTTGCAAAAGATTCCTGTCCACTCAAATTTGCATTTCTGTCTTTGGTTAAATAAAACTTTTGATGAAAGGAAACAACACAAGTTTGGAGGCACTTAGCGGAGACGGCTTGTTGCAGCAATTTCATTTCAGGGCATTTCACATCAGGGATTCACACGTCCTCTCCTCTCTCAGGAATACTTTAATTTGGTTCTTTCTCACTCTCTTCTCCTCCACTTGCAGAGCCAAGCTCTTCCAGCCTGACAGCATGCAGCTGGTCTTTGTATTAAGGTAAACTTGAAGAAAATCCTATTCAGCTTATGCGAGGGGACAGTCAGAGCTTCCAGTGCCAAACGTGTATTTCAGAGGGATTTGTGCAATTTAGCACTGATAGGAGTTCCATTTGAGTTACCAGAGATATGTCAATTAGAGCCAAATTGGGAAACAGCTGCACGTCCCCATCGCTGCCCCTGTGCATCTGCTGGGAGATAATCTGGCACGTGCGTGGGACGAGGGGATTCTGCTCCCGTGGGAGTCCATATGTCTGCAACTCTTCTGGGGAAGAAGGTTGGAAGGGGACGTGAAGAGCTCTAGCTTGAGGGTTCACGAGAGGCAAGCCTGCTCCAGAGAGGAGAAACTAGAGCAGGAAATGGAAGAAAACCAGGAGGACAAGAATAACCAGGGCTTCTGCACCAGCAGCTGAGCCTTGCAAGCATACAGTGAGCACCCAGCCCAGGGGTTTATTGGAGGTAACAAGGCAGCCAAGCAGCAGTGCTGCTGCTCGCAGCTCCAGCAGTGTGAGGAGTGCTTTGCTGGTGTGTCTGCTGCTGGAAAAGCCTGGAGGAGATGTCTGCTCCACATGCGTGCTCCCAAACCCCCATGTAGCACAGTGAATGCACACCTAAACATTTCTGCTGTCCCACCACCAAGTCAGAGGCACTGGGTATAGTGTGAGAAACAAAGACTCAGCTTGGCTCTCGCACCCCAATGTAAGTGGGCATATGTGACCCCCTGATTACTGGTCATGGCTGGATATTTTTGCTGAATTACCAATGGTCCTTGAGAGAAACACCTCAAATCACCAGTATAGTGGAGCTGAGATGGGTATGGGACCATCCACACCTCAAGCATCACATGCAAACCAGAGAGATGAGGAAGCCAAGCTCTCCAGCTCAGCACAACAGGGGAACTCATCCCAGAGAAGAGCTTTGCTCCCAGGGTAGTGCCCACCTTTGCCTCCAGCACAGGAGGAAGCTCCTTTCATTTTATGTGCTCCAGACGGAGAGGACAGTCAGGAAGGGAAAGCCACGTGCAGTTATTGCCCCTCACTACACTAGGCCATGTCCCATAGATTACTGATTCCTCTTTTAATGGCAGAGAGAAACAGTGGTGGAAATGTTTCGAGGAAGAGGAGGGATTATGATTTCTTGCACCATGGCTCTTTTCCCTGTCTTCACAGTGCAATCAGAAGACCTGCATGAAGGTCACTGCCATTGTCATTCCTCCCATATGACATAAATGGCTTTGCTGACCCTAACGCGTTGGAGCTTATGGGTCCTGATCCCACTTGTCCTGGGACAGCTGTCCTGCTCAGTTCCTGCTGGCAGGGTCAAGTTAGAAAAGCAGCATGGGAGTTCAGAGAGCAGAATGGCCCCATCCTGGCTCCCATCCAGTGATCCCTCCCCAGTGTAGGGGTGACTGTGCCCCTACACTTTCTGCAAGACACCATTTCTGCTTCCTCTCTGACTTCTCTGGAAATGCATTGACCGATGAGCAAGTGCTGGGTGAGGGCTGGGCAACACACACTGACTGTGTCTGCCTGGAAGCCAACAGGTAAGTCAAGAATTTCCTCAGAACATGCCTCACACCTCGGAGTGGAGTGAACCACCGTGTTGCAACACCTCCTCCAAAGCTCAGGAGATGCATTTTAAAAGTTCTTAGGATAGAAGCACTTCTAGGCCTGTTGCATAATCCAGATAAGCAGATAAGCCCGCAGCATTTGCACAACATTGTGTGCCTTCTTTGGCCTTGTTACCAGTCTCATTTTGCAGGGCTTAATTCGGAGGATCTGATAGATTGAGGACACCTTTCAGGTCATCTGTTCCCTGGGAGGTGGCTCTGACCCAGCTCTAGTGTTGTGCTACTGGGAGCGTTAAAATGATGGGGACATCTCCCTGACAGCTGTACCTAATGCCTTGCAAATCTGGCCCCAGAGACATTTTTGAAATGGTGCTATGACACCAGCAGAAGGTACTTGGAGAGCTTTTCTTGGAAGGATGATGGTAGTGCAACGCAATGCAATGCAAAACCACCGTGGGAAAAGAATCATGACCTGCCAGAGACAAAACAACTTTTGCACAAATGCAGGTGTATGTGGGTTGGGTGCATTCCCAACCAACTATTGACCCAAAGGGCACGTGATGTGAGGACTGAGCAATGGCAGGCCCCAGGTCTCAAGGAAATGGACAGGCTACAGGCAGACTCATTGAGTACAGACATGGTCTAGGGTCTGCTAGGAAGTATCCTGCTGCATTAATAGTCCTCTCTGGCATTTTCCTCAGAAAGCCTGAGGGGAAATCAGAGCAAGATCTTCCCAGCAAATGGGTGGCATCAGTTGGCCCTTCCTTTTGGGATGTGGGCACAGGTTGAAATCCAGTAGCAGGCTGCGGGGTCGTTCCCATGCAGGGATGTCTGGCCAGCACACCCCGCCATGCCAAGAGCTGGCCTTGCACTGTGTGCTTTCTGCAGGCAGGTCCGTGCCACACAGCACAGATCCCTGTGGGAATGACTGGTCTGAGAGTGGAAAGCACCAGGAGCCAGCTCCTCTTTCCCTTATGGATTGCTTTGATTTGCTCCCAGGCTGCAATCCTTTGGCCACATCCATTCAAAAATCCCCTCTGGGGTGCTCACAGCCACTGTGTGGGACTTGTATGGAAAACATGCATCAGTGGCAGGAACACAGGGTCAAGGGACAGGATGAGCAGAGCCAGCTCAGCCCTGCTCCCTGGGTGAGTCACTGTTGAGCTGTTTGTAGCAGCACTAAGAGGAAGAAGAGACACCAGGACCTGGGGAAGGGATTTCCCTGCTGTGCTGCTTGCCCACTGCCAGGGATGGGGACCTTACACCTGCCCATAAATCCACGTGTCCTGCACTTTCCCCCTCCATCCTAGCCATGAACCATCACTTCTAATTGCTTTGCTCCCCACTGCTCTGCTGGGCAGCCAGCCTGGCTTGTGTACACGTTGGCTCTGCAAGGTGAATGGTTGCAGCCTGGTCAAGAAGCCACAGTGTTCATACCCGTGTCAGGATTCCTCCCATCCCCTCCACGACCTCATCCACTCTTCATAGGCATAGCACAGTCCTGGAGAAGCACTTTGTCCTCTTCACCCTGCCTAGGGCAGCACCAGCAGAGTCCTGCAGAGATGAAGAAGGAAGGCAGGGCAGAATGACTCCATATCTCAGGATGAGAGGAGGTAGCAGAATGGAGCTACATCGTGGCATGGGTGCAGATAGCTCCCCATCATCCCCCAGATCTCCTTCTAGAGAAGTAGTGCCAAGCAGCCAAGCAAAGACTGGTCACAGAGGAAAGGGAGGACTTGCCTAAATGATGGTAATGATAGTAATGATGGTAAAAGTCTTTCCATCCATTGCCCTTTCTTCCTTTTTTTTTTTTTCTCCATGAGAATTGCAGTGCAACCGTAAGACTGAAAAATCCCTGCCTAGGTTATTTCATCCTCAAATGCTAATTTTGGACTTCCAGTCTTGAGCTGTCCAAATAGGGCCGTGCTGGAATAACAAAGACCATTTGTTTTCCTGAGGGGGAATCTACAGACTTGTTTTTTCCTTCCAATATCAGAAAGTCAGCTCTTGTATTTTTGGTTGGAGAAGAGCAGGTGATTTTGTAGTATCAGATGCACCAGAAAAGCATATTCCCATTGCCTATACTGTATCAAAAAGTTAAACACGTCTGTTTCATTCAAAGAGCCAAAAAGAAGAAGAAAAAAACATCAGGGAGAGAATGTTTAGTCCCTAAAGTTTCAGTGCTCACCAGTGAGGGTCAGATGAAGCTCACATTCTGCATGTGGGTCTTAACAAGTCCTGCAGGAAAACTGAGAAATGTCAGATGTGACCTTCCTGTCAAATCAAATGTGAAAAACAAGGAAGCCACACTAGGCAGGCTTTTTAAGGAAGCAAAAAAAGGACACAGCCCCTTTATTTTTCCTCTGTAGATCCTCTCTGAGGTCATTGTACTGCTGTAAACTGTATCTGTGGCAGATAACAGTTTATTTCTGGCACTCCGCAGCATTAGCCCAGTGTAGGTCTACATTCATGCAGAGGAGGAGCAGAGCCTTGGAAGACAAGCAATGAACCTGCGTGGTCTGAGCATTTAATCACAGCCACCTGGTTCTAGCACATCCAGACTCCAAGACACAGCATTCCTGGCAAACCCTGGGTGTTGAATCCAGAAAAAATAAAATTAAATCCCAACTCTGTGCTCAAAGGAGCCAGAGATCCTTTATCGTTCTCCTTTATGAGGATCTGGTTTCCAGCCCACAAGTGCAGAAGGGCACCAAGATACACATCGTGGCAATTGTTTGCACTGTATCCCCTCTATGGGATGCTCTTTTCCAAAGCCCCTGTGACACATGGGGCCATTTCGTGTTTTACAGGTTTCTCCTGACCTGTGGGAGACCCATCCCAGAGGAGACATCCAGAAGGGGATGTCTGAGCCACCTGAATTAATCACACAGCACAGTCGAGACAAGATGATGGTAAAGATGATCTAGAGTCTCCAAGGTTGGTGTCTGCATCTCAGTGGTTACTCAGAATCCAACAGTCAAAAGCTGGTGTGGGTTTTACGCACTGATTGCCAGACCAAAAAGAGGTATCTGGATAGAAGAGAGGGATTGTGTCCTGGACTTCCCTGTTGACCATGGCCACCTTTGCCTGCACTGTCACGCTCATTTTCATTTGTCCTCTCGATTTCTCCAAGTTTTGGTCTCGTTTTCTCCAGTTGTCAGTATTAAGTAAGAATATTTGTGAGAACTGAAGCTGGGACTCCTCCAGTTGGAGAGGTTTTTGTGGTAGAGTAACAGCAAGATTCAAGTTGCTCATTTTGAGGGGACAGAAAACTGCAACAGGTGCACCATGAGCATGAAGCTTCACCATAGAAAGATTTGGACCCCCAGTGGGAAATAAACAGCAGTTTGTTGTCTGGGCTGATGAGATACAGATGACAAATGAACAACTGGAAGCAATGACTAAGCAGGGACAGTGGTGCTCTGAGGTTCGATAGCCAGCACCAAGACTTGTTCTCAGATTATGGGGTAGCTCTATGTCTTCCTCCTGTGGCCATGGCCATATTTTTCAGCAGAAGCCAGAAGCCAAGCCATACAAGCCCATACAACCAGAAGGGCATTCCTGCTGCCTGCAGAGGCCCAGCAACACGCTTCACTCCTGTCATTCTGCAGAGCAAAAAGTTAAATGCTCTCCCATGGAGGACAAGAGGCAACTCCAAATTGCTGCCTTCTGCTCTCAGTCAGACCTGAGCTATGTGCAGGCACTGCTGAGTTCTCCTTTTATTCCCTTGGACAACCCAGAATTACTGAGATTGTGTCTAATGAAGGAGACGAACAGCAGAGCCGTGCTGGTACATACATGAAGCTGGATGGAGCTCATGGTGAGGGAAAACTGATTTGAGGAGAGCATCCTTCAGGAAGGTACAGAAGGAAATATCCTGGGAAGTGCCTCACTCAGCTGCACATGGCTGCTGGCCTCATCCAGCCCAGCCTTCCCTACTGATCTGCATTCCCATGCAAGCAGCAGTATGCTCAAGAATATCACCTGCTTGCAGCACATTCACCTCTCCTCAGTAAACATCCACTGTCCTGGAGCCACACTATGTAGTTTAGCAATCAATCAGTCACAAGCAACACTAAGCTGGGAACTGTCCCAAGAAACCCCAGGAGTTCTGTCTGACTGTCTGCACCCAGCCCGGGTAGATGTGGCCCAGATGAAATGCGTTGTTGCAAATGGGAGTGAACAGAAATTGCAATCGCTGCTGGGAAAAAATCCAACCTTCATTCAAAGCATGGGGCCTAGGGAGGCTGTTTTTCAAACTGTGATCCATTGTCCTACAAGAAGAAATGGTTTCACAGTTCAAAAATCTTTTCATTTAGAAATTTCTGGCAATTTAAGTTTCTATTTTTTTTCTTTCTGTCTCTGTGAGTTGGAAGAGGATATAGTATTTGTAGGTTATCCAAAATAAATGTCTGATTAATTCAAACCAAGTATCTTCTAAATGGCCTCTTCCATGACATTTTCAGTAATTTGCCCTAATTCAATCAGGAAATGGCTTCAGATGCTCATACCCTCATGGGATGGAAAGTGAGATCTAGTGAAAATCATCTGATAATTGCTCGCCTAAATCACTTGGCAAGTACTCATGAAAAAAACAAGTCACGCCAAAGAGATCCAAGAAGGGAAATCAAGCTAAACACATGCCAGTGAACTCAGCCAGCACAGAACTGCCTGGTCTGCAAGGCTTTTGTGAGTCATGGGCTTTTCTACAGGAGAGCGTTTCCTTCCTCCTTTTCCCCTTTTCTGGTTCATGCAAATGTATGCGTGTCCTTCCCCTGCCTACAGCCTGCTCCCTGGAAGCCCTAGCTGTGCAAACAGCTGCAGCCCCTCACTGGGATGCATAGCACAGTGCAGACCAGGAGGAGCCCTTAGGGCAGGGGGTGGCATCAGGGACAGGTAAGGTTAGGAAGGAAACAGGATGTGATGGGGGCAGGGGACGACGTGCCGCTGCTTTTCCTCTGAGCTGACTGAGGCCCACCTCTCTCAGGCACTTGAATTCTAAGTAAAACCAACCACAGCGAGGGCTTGAAAGTAGTCTGACAGCATCTCGACTTAAGAGGGCCATGCTGCAGCCTTCTGAAGGACCATGAGTGCTGGCAGGGCGGCTGGGAGCGACGGAGATGCACAAAGCCCAGAGGAGATGGTTCCTGCACTCCTCACGGTTTCAGCGTTTTTCAGTTAGTTCTGGCAGCAGAGGGTATGAAACTGCAGAGACACGTAAAAATGAAACCAATCAGCCATATGTTTTTAAAAAGACGGTATAAACAGTGAGCGAAAACAAAAATAGCTTGCAGTTCCTTTGAGGCTGAGGAGCCAATCTTTCAGCGCTGATGCCCAGGGAGAGCAGAGATGATGGCTGGCATCCAGCCACACCCATGCTGGGGGATGCAGACCCAAACAACAAGCTCTCAAGCCCCAACCCAAAGCCTCTGAGTGGTCCCAGACCTTTCCCAGCTGGGTGATGCTCACAGAGCCCTCCAAGGAGGGGCCATGAGCCGCGTTTTACCATCTGTCAACTCACATAGACTGTTAGCAGGGGCACCAGTGGTGCTCTAGGCTGCTTCTGGGTCTGAGCACCTGATAGTGCTGTGGGTGTCCCTGTTCATTGCAGGGGAGTGGGACCAGATGGCCTTTAAGAGTCTCTTCCAACTCAAACCATTCTATGGTTGCGTGGATGAAGACGTAGTGCTTTTCTGTCACAGACAGCCCAAGGCCATAGGTGTCAAACAACTGCATTTTTCATTACCCTTGGCACAGTCTCTATCAGCTGATCCCCTGCATTGCCCTGGCTGATGGGAGGGAAAGAACTTGGTCCCTTTCCTTTTTCTGCATTGAGCAACCTAGGGTAGGGAACATCTTCCACCCTAGCTAGGTGAATGTCAGGACTACCAAGGCCACAACATCAGAGCAAAGTTTAGAGGGCAGAGTTGCCTCTGTAAAAGAAGGAAGTGAACTATGCTTCTGGGTGCATGGCATGGCTGATCAGAAACATAATGTTCATGTTGGTATGAAGAAAACCCAGGGACCAGCACACACAGAGGCCCAGGACAGCTCCCTTCCATGGGAGGGAGAAAGTCCCAGCAGTTATGGAAGGACAAGGAATGAACCACTCATACTTAGGGGAAAATAAAGCTGGGTTTCAAACAGCTCCACAAACTCATGGGGGCTCGCCTCTCCAAAGGGACAGCCTGGCTTAGTGCTCCATCTCCTGCTGGCCTTCCCCTTCCCTCTTTTTCAAACATGGCATAAAACTCAAAAGATTAAATAAATGCATAATAAAAGGAAGATTTTGGTCACAGGGAGAAGGCTGCGGGGCACAGTTGGTACCAAATATTTTTCTGTGCCTGATGCATCAGTGGGAGTTGGGACAGGTGCACTTAGAAAAACAGAGCCCGTGTTTATGCACTCGTAAGACTGTGATCAAGATGTGTTTAGGACCCAGCAGGAAACTGAAACTCTTTTTATGGTGTCGAGGCCACTAATGTGTAAGCAAATCACATTTTATCTAGCTAATAACAGCACAGCCCGGCCAGAAACTGCAGGCAGCTCTGGGTTAAAGTTAAACAACTCAAACTGTAATATCCATATAACGACTATAACATTTGCTAACGCTAAGGCAGCAAAAGGTTCAGAGAGGTCATGCATGGCTGAGGGCTGCACAGAGGTGGCTTGCACTGCCAGTGCCCCCCAGCAACCCAATTTCATCTATATGCTCAAAGGGCCTTGGTCAGTGCCTCTAACCTGGGAGCTCTGGGGTTATAAGAAAACACCTCCATTGCAAAAAATCCTTTGCAACTGATTATGCCTCCTTGGGCTGCTAGAAAACATGTGGCTGTGGCTTGTGGTTGCACACATCCAGTCCAGCACTCAGCCAACAGAGCGGCCACTGGCAGGCTTGGTAAGAGCCACGCTGCAGTGTACATAGGTTTAAGCATCCTGCCGTGCTTTTAGGCTTTAGCTGTATCTCTACTAATCCCTGTGGTGTCCTAACAAGGTAGGTATCCAGAAGTCAGACTCCAGCAGCACCCACAGGACAGAAGCTGTCCTGTTTTCCTCAGAAATGGCTGTGGAGGACACGGCGCAGAATGCAAACACTACAGCTGCAGCACAAAGTGCACTGCGAGATCACCTAGGAGGGGAAGGTGGGCTTTATTTTGGACAAAGGTGGTTCAGCTCGCACTCAGTCTCTCCCAGGTGCTCACACAGAGCTACTGAGACAAGTGAGCCCAAGTCACACAGCAGTTGTGGTGGCATGGTAAACAAGGGACAACAGCTCTCTGTCCCTCATCACCCCGCTGGGTTCTTCCCTGCTGGGTGGCTGTGCCCTGGGGTTGGATGTGCTTTTGGAACCCTTCAGGAATGGGGAGCTCGTGATCTTTTGCCTTTTCATCCCTCCGCCTCTGTGGGAGCTGCTGATGTACTCAGGCTGGTTGGGTTCCTTTCTGGGAGTAATCTTTCCTTTGTTTTAGGCTGCCCTTTGTTGCACAGTCCCAGATGTCTTGAGAAGCTGCATGTGGATTGCACTGCTGCTGAAGATATGCTGATCCAGCAGATCAGTGCATGCCATTCTTTTAACCCTTCCCACTGCTTTCCCTGCTGCTTTCACACACAGACATCACCATTCCGGACAGCTCTGAGTTCAGCCTGAGCTGAACTCCGAATTCCTGACATCACATCACAACAAACCCTAAAAGCACAGTGGGTTTGTCACTGCAGTGTTTAGCACAGAAATAACAACATCCTTCCCTCTTACAAGCAACTTGGAAAAGCATTGGTATCAGCAATAAAGCTGGATTTAGCCATCGATTCTTTCTGCAGAATGATGGAGGGAGAACAGTGTGAGATTATATCACACCATAGCCTAGTTTGCCATCGTGTCTCCTTAGAAATCCATCCTTTCACCAGCTCAGTAGATTCCTGAAAAATCCCACATCTGTTTTGTTAGTTTGTGTTGGAGCCCTGCAGCTTTTAGACCAGAGCTCTGTCACCTCTAGTTGGATTCGCACACAGACAGAGACCTGGATCATCTAAAGGAGATGAGGCTCAGCCCAAGGTGTACTGCAGGGGGAGGCTCTGCAGGCTCGTACACAGTTAGGCAGAGCTGGCAGTGGCACAACTCAGGATGCTCCGTGTGAAACAGACAGCGAGGGAGCAGCAGATCTGGCCCAGCAGGCCAGCCCAGGTTGCAAATCTGCAGCTGACAGGACAAGTCCTGAGCAGCCGGGCCAGCAGTGCCGGGTTGCAAGCAGAGCCTGCGGCACCTTCCCGTGAGCTGCTCTCAAGGGGATTATGCTTGAGCCAGGATCCCAAAGCAGGCACTGTGCAGCTCCAGGACCATCCCCTGCTCCCATCCCACAGCTTGCAGCCTCAGGATGGTCCCACGACCCCTCAGCTATTGCCCCTCTGAGTGGGGCTGTGGGTGCCATTCTCCTTCGCTGCCCGAAGAGCAAAGCTCTGCCTCCTGCCTGGTGTTCACAGGGCTCAACTTGTTTTTTTCTTTTCATTTTATTAAATGCATTTCCCTTTTTCCACTTAGGAGCCACCCTGCTCCCACAGAGCTCAGAGAAATGGGTCCAGCCCTTATCTGCAGGCATTAGCTGATAGCAGATGAACTCTGGCAGATCTTCCAGGAGGGTGTGTGCAAGGTGATTTCAGCCATAAAGTCCTCATGGGTGGGGGTGTGCTTTTTTTACCCTCCTCCTTCTCCACCTTGGCACTTGCACTGATTTACAGAGTCCCATGGGATCACACCTCCCCGGGGGAGGGGGGGATCTGGCTGCAAACGTGACTGCTGGACCCACGTGCAGGAGGGCTGTCCCGGCAGCCTGGCAGCTCTGAGCCCAAACAGGCAGCCTAGAATGACACTGCAGTTTCTCCCCACACCCACGGGATGCTGACATGGGGACAAGGGTTGCTCAGGTACCGTCTCAGTGACATCCCTGCTGGAGGCACCGAGCGAGCTGTGGGGCTCACAGGGTTCAGCCCCAAGTGATGCAGGGTGAGGGAGAACAAGGATAACGCAGTGGGGTCACAGCCTCTGTGCCGAGCATCCCAGGAGGACAGGGGGACCGTCCCTTCACACCCAATACAGTTTCAATTAGACAAATAGCAGCATGATCCCAGCCCTCAGCAAGGAGCAGACACTGAAATGGGATCCCCTGGGTGGGCACCCCGTGGGGTGGTGGGAGGAGCACACAGGATGCCTGGAGCTCTTGCTTCCTCCTCTTCCTCATCCCTGAGATGACCAGCAGTGCACTGCTTCTGTTTGCTCCTACTTGTCTGAGGGCTTTGGGGGTACCAATGTGGGGCGAGTGCATCGTGCCCTCTCTCTGGAGGATGCCACACTAATGACAGCAGCAGGAGCAGGGGTCAGAGAGCTGTCTTCTCTTTGATTCTCTCTGGGTTTTTGGAGGGAATTTCTTCTCACACTGAAATCTCCCTAGTGCCAAAGAAGCAATTTGGGGAAAGTCTTGAGAAACCTACATTGTGCAACCAGGAGTTTAAAGTGATTTTCAACCCACAAAGCAACCAACAACGTTTTTGTCAGCAGCTATTGCCAAAACCCTCTGGCTCCACTGTTACATCAGCCCCTGCCCTCGCTGTGCCCCTCCTCACACCATCATCTGCAGCCACCCCATGTCTGTCTCAGTGGGTTTTTCAGTTGCTCCCCTGCCATTCAGGGCTGCCCACATGATTTCCAAATACCCACAGCCGGGCAGGGGTTGAACTGCATTTGTAGGGCTTCACTCACTGCTCTGGGACATCTGTGCTCAGCCAAGGAGCATGAATCCACCAGACACTCCACCCTCCTGCATCCCTCGGGATCACAGAATCGTTTGAGTTGGAGGGGACCCTCAAAGATCACCTGGTTCAACTCACAGCAATGAGCAGGGACACCCACAGCTCCACCAGTGCTCAGAGCCCCTCCAGCCTGGCCTTGGCTGTCTGCAGGGACAGGGCACCACCACTTCTCTGAGCAACCCCAGCACAAATCCATCCGTGTGTCACTGCCATAACGACAGATGGGAGAGGTGGCCCTGTGGTTGCAGCACATGAAGGAACACGACCCAGGGCTGTCCAAGGGGCAGCTCGGCAAACCGTGCAGGGTGACAGCACTCATTTTCTTGCTAAAGTCAACAGCTCTGAGCCTGTATACACACAGCTGGGCACAAAGTGTCTGGAGATCACATCTGCTGAAGAAGAAGGGGTCATTGTTACGCTTTGTCACCCATTTTAGGGAAGATAACACTCAAAAGCCATTTGGTTTTGCACTCTGAATAGTTAAAAAGGTCAGGCACTGAGCATGGGCAGTGGGGTGTTTTCCCAGCGCCGGAGCATGATGTGAATATTCCCAGGTGTGAATATTTGTCCCAACATCCGCTGCCTTCCCAGTCCCAGTGCTCAGCTTTGATCTGTCCCCAGCTGAGCCCGGTGCACGTTGTACTTTCCCTGTCCCCACTCGCCCTCCAACTTGTTGCTGTGTGCAGGGGTTAAAAACTCAACTCTGTGAACAGCGGAGCTGGATGGGCTTAGGGAGGACCCAAGCCAGGGGCTGACCCTGCATGCAGAGCCTTCAATGCACTGTGATTCTGAAGTACGGCCAGGACATGCTGGTGAAACTCATTACTGGTTGGCAGTGAAAGCAGCACTGCTTTCTCCTGCTGAGCTTTGTGTGTGTTGGAAGCACCCGGGTGTGCTCCCCACCATGCTGCTCCCACAGCGTGGTGACAAACCCAGACATAAATCGTGGTTAACCTTTGCTCTCTCTCATCTGTTTGTCCAGAGGCTACAGAAACACTGCACGAGGCACGTGACAGCCGGGGAAACAAAAATAACTT
>VXAB01001573.1:110207-155968 GCA_013399175.1 Odontophorus gujanensis
AAACTAAACTAAACTAAACTAACAAAAGAGTCCAAAGTGGCACAGGATGGAGTTATGCAACTCCAATTTGTCCAGTGCTGCTCACAGACAAACACTCCCCCAAAGCAGCATGGACTTGTGCAACAGAGGGTTGTGCAATCCCAGCCTTGCTGCCAGCCATTGCCCAACTGTGTCGGGGAGCAATGCTGAGCTGCACAGAATGAGCCCTGCTCCTGAGAACACTGCAGCAAGGCTCTGCATGAGGTACACCCAGACCTGGGCCATGCTGGGCTGCAGCATTGCAGTGCTCTGTTGGATGTGTCTGGCTTTAGTTGGGAATCCATCAAAACCATCCTGCAGCAGGGCAGGGTCAAGGATGAAGAGGACTGTTTTTCTTCTCTTCTCACCCAGGGCAGCTCTCAGGTTGTTACTGATATGGAAATAAATGGGCTGGTCTCCTCTGATGGGCCATGAAATCTCAATCACATGCAGGCA
Source organism: Odontophorus gujanensis (assembly GCA_013399175.1). Lineage (NCBI taxonomy): Eukaryota > Metazoa > Chordata > Aves > Galliformes > Odontophoridae > Odontophorus > Odontophorus gujanensis. Next base: position 110,682 of record VXAB01001573.1, read on the forward strand.
CAGACATGACTTCCCAATTATTTTCTATTCTATTAGAAAAATGACAGGCTTGGGGTCCAGCTGAAATGGAAGAACCTGTGAAACTCCCATCCTAAAATGCTTGTGTTGTCCAGGAATGTGTATGCTCAACACTCTCACGGAGACTGATCTTCCTTGGTGTGCATGTGTACACTGAACCCAGTTTCTTGATCTGAAAGGTTTTCAGCTGGAGGAAAACCTTGGTTCAGTGCACAGGCAGCCAGCTGTAGGACCTTGGGCAGCCTTGGGCAGGATGTGCTGAACCCACATAGAGTGTACAGGGATCTGGAGTTGTTCTCTTGAAGACAGGCTGGGAAAACCCAACATGGGCTCTGGATACCAACACACTGAGACCTCTCATAAGGGAAGTGTTGGACTTGGGTTTTTTAGGCCTTCCTACATAGATACTCATGTTTGTTAACTGAAGGGTAATTCCCAGCTGGAAGAGCAGCATTGGCAGGGGGATGGTTCTAGAACCCAGCATCTCCCTTCCAGGTCACTACTTGACTCAGCACAGTGCAAATCCTTCTCCCTTGCTTCTGGCTCCAGTCCACATTTAAATCTTCATTCACTCTGCGATAGCACCAAGAGAGGAGGCAAAAGTCACCATGGGACAAGGAGATGGGAGGGCTGGTGGCCCTGACATGGGCATGGAGCTGGTCTGCTCTGTGCTCAGTGCTGGATAAGGAGCAGCAATTCCATCTCATATGCCTCAGTTGTCTGAAAAAAAGAAAAAAAAAGAATTAACAGAAAAACAACAAATTCCAGGGGTCAGAAAGCAAAGCAAGGAAATGGTGGAAGGGTTTCAGTGACAGGTTCCACTAAGTGGTATGTGAACTAAAGGAAGCCTCACTGCAAATTTAGGCTATGACACAGTGCAATCTGCAGTGACTTCCCATCTGCAAATCCAGATCTGCTTATCTAGATGATGCTCTACTGGAAATAAAGTTGGGCCAAAATAGAATTTTTAGTTGGATTGTGTCAATTTAGATCATATTTTCTATGGAAAAACAAAGTCAAAATGAATCATTTCATTTTTTTCTTCTCATTTCAGAAAGGTAGAAAGTTTCATCTGACCATGCTTCATTTCATTTAAACCTGTATAGCTAAATAACTTTTTGCTCTAGAATATACGTGCATCCACATTAGATATTTACCACGTAAATCTTGCTGGGTTGAGCTGCTGTTACCAAATTATTGCATTCTGCTTTCTGTTCCATTCTGTGATTACACTTTTACTGGATGACACCTTCCAATTTGTGCAGTGATGTGAACTCACCTGCATTTTCTCATGGCTGAAGCAGCCTTGTCTGATAGGATCTATCCTAAAGTCCCACCAAAGTACAACTGAGGTTGGATTACTCATCCAGGATGAGCAGCGTTTGCAAGATTACCCCAATGAAGCCACCTTGCCTCCACTCAGAATGAAGCAGAAAGGTACAACAAATCATGGTTAATATCCTCTGAACGTTTGCGACAGGCAAAGAGAGTCTATTTAAATCTGGAACTGAGATTTGTCATCTGTAATTGATGTGGGAAGAAAGCCTTTCCAAGCTTTGGGAAGTGCTGCCTCACTGGTGGGTTCCCACCAGCCCACTTTCCTGGACGCAACTCGTGATATTTCAAAGGTGACCCGCAGTGAACTCTGTGTTCTGTGCCTCGCTTTGTGAAGCCTTCGTTTTCCCCTGAGGATGTCTGCATACTCACTGGTGCTCAAAGGGCCCAGCAAACCCTTACAGGGGAAAACACCAGGGAGGCTCAGCAATGCCACTGGCTGTCCCAGCACGGGCTGAGTGCTCAAACAACCCCTGTTCTGCAGATTATTTGCAGATCCTGGTTCCTCACCCATCCACCCATTGGGGGAATTTCAGAGCTGTTCACTTTGGGTTGCGTAGATGAAGGACCCCGTGTGTGGATCCTACTGTGACGCCCACTTCTCCACTCTCAGCCATAACACAGCTCGTCCCCCCAAAGCCCGCACGTGGACCTGCTGTGGGAATTGCTGTGAGCATCCAGCACTGAGTACGTGCCCTTTGGGACTAGCCTTGCCTCTCCAATTGTGTCTGTACAGCACCTAGCACAATGACCTACTAATTATAACAGAGGCTAAATTACTGCTAAAATTAGGTGCTTATTAACATCATAACCTCTGGGCACCACCACAACACTTAATGATCCTGCAGCCTGACAGTAACTCAGGACCCATCATAATCTTCATGAAAAACTGTCCTTAGGGAGAGAGTTCTTGTACAAGGTCTTGGTTTTCCATTAGGTTGCATCCTCTTACACATGAAAAAAAAAAAAAAAATCAACCCTATTCAAATGCTTCAGGATTTCATTTCAGTTCAGTGCTTTCAACTCCAAAAAGATGGTGTGGTTATGCTGCCATTCCTTCACTTTACTTTGAGTCATAAGCTTAGAAGACAGTTCTTGAGTGTTGGGAAGGTGCTTGGACTCAGGACACCTCACAGCCGTTAAAGGTCACACACACACACACACACACAGCAGTGAAATGAAAACTGCTGGGACGTGGTGGAGGTGCTGGGGGACATTCTGCCTCTCCCTGAGCTGGCTCCACACACATTGGCACCCAGCATCTGCCTGGGGACACACAGGGTCAGAGCAGAGCTTGTGGGATTGGGGCTGGGGACAGGGATGGGGGTGGAGATGGTGATGCGGATGCGGACAAGGATGAGGGTGGGGTCAGAAAGGGGTAGGGATGGGGATGGGGGCAGTAGAGATGATCCCCTTTGAAGATAGCCCTACGCTCACTCTTTGCCCCGGGTGAGGGAATCCCTTGTATGGCCCCCAATGAGCAGCCATAGGGCTGCAGGGAAGCCCCAGCAACATTGAAAGTCAGATACAGCTATCACACAGCACACCTCTGCTGCTGATTAATGAGGATGAAAAGAAAGAATTGGGTGGCTCCTCCGAGCCCTGCCCCTTATGCGCACCCCCACAAGCACTCATATTATCTGTGTCAAGCACATTTTTATGTAAATGCCCTAACCATCCCTTTCAGAGGTACAATGCCTCCCAGACTGAGCCCCTGAATGGCATCGGCACATTTCTCGTGCCTCAGCTGCTCACCCAGACAAACAGAAGCGTGGCTTCCCACAAAGGGCTATGGTAATGCCAAGCACTTGGAGAGTCGAGGGCGGAGGCGAGCAGGGGCCAAAGCTATTTTAATAACAGAAGAAAAGCCAGGCTCCTGCTATCTCGATGAGTCAAGGCAGGGGCAGGCCCCACAGATGGATACATGGAGTCACACAAGGCAGATGTGCAATCAGAAGAGGACGTTTCCCACATTCTCCATCACCTCATGGCCATTAGAGGCCAACGTCCCACCATACAGAATCACAGAATCAGAATGGCTTCAGTTGGAGAGGACCTTAAAGATCATCTAGTTCCAGTCCCACCACCTTGGGCAGGGTTGCCATCCACTAGATCAGGCTGTCCAGGATCCCATCCAACCTGGCCTTGAGTGCCTGTTCCAGTGCAGATTTGGGACCTTCTTCCTTCATCTCTCCTAAGACAGGACTCCACAAAGCTCATCACCGTGGGCTGGTCCTCAGTGCCTGGTGGCACAGCTGGCAGCTCCAATCAGGTGAGGAAGGGTCTTCACTCAGGACATGACAACTTCTTCTTCCATGGATAGATAGCAAAAAAATTATCCACAAAGAAGGGTTTCAAGGTTTCCCAAAGGCAACTCTCATCCAGTGTTTAAGGCTGGGTGCTATAGAGACTGCTGCCCAATGCCACACCAGGTAGATGGGCTTTCTAGATGTCCTCTGCAGATTTTTTGTATGACAAAGCAAATGTACATCCCTCATAGGTTGAATTTTCACAGCCAAATATGAGAGAAACACCCCCACAGCTGTCCCAAAGGGTTTGCCTGTGCTGTAGTTTATCCTGGCCTCACCTTGTGGTGTCTGCCTGGTACTCAGTGTGGCTTCTGTGGGGCTGTCCCAGCTGTGTGTGGGACCCTGCTTCTGCTGGAGGGGTCTGCAGAGGAGGGAGATGAGACTTAGTTTATTCAGGATTGCTGCAGTTGTGAAACGTGGCAGGAGGAACCCAACAGGGCATTAAGAAAAGTCCATTCAGGGGAACGGGGAGCAGTACAGCATGGATTCCCCAGTGTCACTGGGAGTTGGAACACTGAGCAAGCTTGTCAAAAAGGCCAAGATTCATGCAGAAAGCCCAGGGCAGTATTTCCAGCTGTTCTTCGCATGCAGAAATTCAGGCAGCTGCAGCACATGGCCTTACTCTTTCTGCCAGCCAAGCCATGCACTCAGCACAGTAGTCTCATGCAAAATCAGGCCAAGGGCACGCAGGCATGCTCACCATTGATGTTTTCACTCTGCTTTGATAATTCATCATTAAATGGCAAGTAAGTTTGCAGTGAAGGACATTAACTACTGGGACAGTCATGGGCCAAGCACTGGACTTGTTCCCTGTGTTAGTGAGGACATGCTGATGTGGCCAAGTGTCCCAGTCCCACTATGCAGTGGTGCCCAGGTGAGGGGGGAGCAGAGGGGCTTCAGCTTCACATCTCCCTCGCTCCTTCCCAGTGCTGCTTTCTGGTGTTCTCAAACCAAGGGCCCCATCCCAGTGGGGCTGCAAACCCAAGTAAAGTACAGCTGGGGTTTGGGTCAGCTCAGCAGCTCTGTCCTGGAATGTGGGCTTTGCAATAAACAATTATGATAACTGCCAATGACAATAACAGGCAGAACATATTTGTGTCATGGTAACACGGGAAACAAACTCCAAGCAGAGCCTGTGTCCATCAGCTGTCCCTGTGGGGCAGCCTGTGCTCACACAGTTACTGATACCCCTGATTTTTGTAGCATCCCATCTGCGGTGCTCAGCTCCAAAGGAAAAACAGTGTGGGTTACCTGGACATGACCCCAGACCACTCCTAACCTGGAGATGGTGGGTACAGGGACAGGTGAGGCAGGTTTGTTCAGACAGAGACCCCTGCAGTGCTCAGTCCAACAGGAGTCCCCCCTCTGCTGTCCCAAAACAGGGAGGCAACTTCACAGTCAGTAGCTTTGCAAAGACCACTGGAGGTTGTTCACATCACGGTCACTCAGGCATCTCTCCAGCTCCTGGCACTGCTGCCCAGCCTGGGCGCTGCAGGTGGGCTGCATGCTGTCCACCTCAGGCCTTACAAAGGACACAGCATCCACAAGCAGAGTCCATGCCTCATTATTTGGTATCTGGTTCTCCTACAGTGGGACAGTGGAAGAGCCAGCAGCCAGGGATGTCACTGCACTGTGCTGGCCGCTCTCTCTGCTCCCCCTGCTCCTGCTCAGAGACATCACTTTGCATAACTCAGCCATGGTGAACGAGAATTCTCACCAATTTTCCATTTAAAAAAATAAAAATAAATCACACTCGGACTCAAGCCCAGGGAGCAAAACTTTATCTCCACAGGACAGGGATTCAGCAGAGTGTAAGTCAGGTTATAATTGAAGCTGCACTTAACATGGTTTGGATGTTGGCACAGCTCAGTCAGGAGCACCAAACCACAGCAGGTCAGGTAACAGGAAAGGGCAGGCCCAGCCCATTCCTTCTGCCACAACTGTGTCCTACTCCTTGCCAGCTCTGTGGGGCTCATGGGACATCTTGCTCCTCATCCTGCTTCTCATCCATCAGCAGCATCGTGGTGACGTGCTCCAGGAGCTGTGCACTCAGCTGAAGTCAAGCAAGCTGCATTCACATCACCAAAGGCGTGCTCCGAAGGTGATGATGTTGTGTAAGAGCAAAAGCAGGGTGTGATTTGACCTGCAGAATCTTTCCTGCCAACGAGAAGGTTGGCTCTGGGGTCCCAAGCTGACAGATGGAAAAGGTGGTGTCCCCCATCTCGCTGTGGCATGTCACCTCCAGAGTCACAGAACAAAACATGTGCATGTTGCTCCACTTTCTGTTTGCTTTGCAGGAGGTTGGGCAAGCAGCTCTGCAGCCTGTTGCCACTCACTGCCAGCAACTCCTGAAGCCTGGTGAAGTTTCCAAAGAGCAGATGAAGTTCATGCTGGCCAGATGTTTATAAAGGGAAGGAATAATGACTCAGATGCCCTCTCGGGCTCATCATCTGCCTGTGATCTGAGGCAGAGGAACAACCAATGCACCACTCTTTGTGAGGATTTAAAATAGAACAATATAATTAAAAGCAATTACAGGGCTTTACAGAAACAGATTTTGCCAGACTAGTGTTCTGTTTGTTGAGGAGATTAAAAGATTGGGTGATAATGGAGAAGCGCTTCCAGGTGAACTTCTGACACATCTGCGCTCATGCCATAGGACAGCTGTAGGGATGATGGGCACGACCCGTTTTGTGCCCCACAAATGGGTGATCTGAGAACCAGGGAGGAATCACTCTGTTGTTTTCCAGGTCAGGTTTCAGCTTTTCGTAAGTGGTTGCCTGGAAAAAATCTAAGGTGGGACTCTTCCCAGGAGGAACACGAAGACTTGGCACCCAGCCTCCTCAAGTGCCTGGACCGAAAAAACGGCACTGGGTTCTCCAGTGGTGCTCACATCTGCAGGGACACGGGAAGAAAAGCCACTCTTAGGGCTAACAGGAGGGTGAGACCAATGGAGGTTTTATCAGGACACAAGGCAGATGCTTGCTGCAGAAGCTGATCCACAAGTGGGGAGCATTTGCCATATCAGGACCTGAGCAGTCACTGTGGACACTGGAGATTTCATGGTCTGGCTGCTCAATGAAGCACACACATATCTGGACAGACGAGGAGCCCATGGAAACCACAAGACACTGCTGATGTACTGATAGGTGGGGAGCACAGCCTTAGGCACACTTATGGTTTTCACTGGCAGCAGGACAAAGCAGAGCGTGAAAGGAGGGTTTGGCAGAGGTTAGCAGCATTGCTTTTCTGGTGTTCAGCTCCCAGCACAGAGATCAGCACAACAAAAAGCCCAAAACATTAGGGGAAGCTGAAGGAACCCAGTGCATGAGTGACTGGCACTGGGAAAGGAGTCCAGTAAGTGTTAGCAACAACCTGCAAATAAGGTACTGTCCGGACACAGGGGCCTAGGAGGATAGCTGGGACCGAGGGTTCTCACAATGGATTGAGGTGAAGAGCTCTCAGCAAGTGATGCTGGTCTTACACTGACAGCTGGTCATCCTGAGTCCCCAGGCTGAGCTCAGCTTCTTTCCTACAAGAGAAGGAAATAGGCACTGTATTGCCCACAGCAGAGGGACTGGGTAATGCACCCTGTATTGCCCACAGCAGAGGAACACGATGGGTTGGAAAATGAGGTCCCCCTCCCTCCCAGACCTCCAGATCTGGCAGAGATATGCATATTCCTGTCCCTCACCTCCCCCACCACCACACTCCTCTGAACAAACAAAAAAGGAGAGGAGAGAACACCAGGCTGCTGGAAGGGGATGGAGAAATCCTTGCTTCACCCCCAAATATTTCCCCCGCTGCATCACCTGAGCAGGAGACATCACCAAAACCCCAGAGAATCCTAAATGCTTTTGGGGCTTTCCCTCACCAGGAGTCAGGAGTGACTAGTAGGGCAGAGGCCAGGTCACAAAGGCCAACAGCCCAGACTCTGAGTGCTACTTTCACTTCCAGATCTCACTGTGTGCCACGTTTCCGTCATCTAAGTCCTACACAGCAGATCCTTCCAACCAAAAGGTCAGAGGGAACCATGCGAGCAAGCAGAATTTCTCCTATTGCACCCAGCATCGCGTGGGAGGTTATCCGAGCGTCTTCTTGCGTTGAACAAGGGAAGGAGACTTTTCCTTTGTGGGGCTTTCAGCAGGGCTCAGCAGCCACGTACTGCTTACAGCACATGATTTGGCCCTGACAGCACTGCTTCACATCCCTGCCTTAATCCCATTGTGCTGGGGGAGGGGGCTGCTCACACCCCACTTCTGGCAGCATCCCCTGGTGTATGGGAATTGTTGAATCACAGCCTCAACCACTGATGGATCACCTGAGGTGAGCACTGAGTCAGCCACAGAGCACAGGTGAAGGCAATGCACCTGTGTGACCAGAAGGGGTGGAGTCTGAATCCACCTCTCCCAGACCCTATTTAAGGGCTGACCACCGCTGGGGAAGGATCTCTTTCTGGAGATCACTCCTTTGGGGTTTCCTACTGTGAGCCTGGGACACGGGTGAGCATTTTCCTTTATTTTGATTGCCTCTTTCCATTGTGGTGATCTTTTTAACTATACCATCTGTAGAGCACCTCGGCTACAATACTATTTGGCGTTATTTCAGTCTGTTAGCCATACACCTGAGGACAGCACAGTTGTCCAGCAGTGTCTGACCATGGACCACCCTTGGTATGGTACCAGAGTGAGTACCAGCAGGGATCTCCAAAGCTCATGGGGGATCAGAGCACAGTGCAGCACCACTGCAGAGCTGTGCATCACTGCAGGGCTGTACTGATTCACCAAGAAGGAACCTTAACACCTGATAATTCATAAAAGCATTGAACTAGAAATGCAAATATACATGTAATTTATATTTAATAAGGCAGTTATGTACTGCATGTCCAATAAAGGCCCACTGAGCTCGCACCACCCATTTATTGAGGTTACTCCACATAATGAATCCCAAATAAGTGATAATGACTGTATTTGAAGTTGCATTAATAACTTTACACACGTGCCTGAATCCAGAGCCCTCCACACCAGAAGAGAGGAGGGTACAGCAAGTACAGTATTTGCTGTGCCCATGAGTATTTCATGAACCTGATCAAAGTGCTGTCAGCTCTGAATGCATGAGTTAAATGAATCCCCTTGCACCCAGGCAGAGGAGATGTGCCAGGATGGCAGCAAGAGTCCCGTGGTGGGGAGAGACCCCCGTGTTACCATCCCTGACCCTCAGTCCCCACATTGCGTGCTGTAGGATGGTGTTGGTTCCTTTCTAAAGGCCGTGAGAAGGAGCTGGTTTCAGCTCCAGCATCTCTCATGCTCTGGCTTCTGAGGTGGACTGCAGTTTGGAGGAGAAAATGTGTAATTTCAGAGACCTTGAAAGCAGAAATGCTTGAAGAAATCTCAGTTAAATGGAGTCCTAACAGGGATTAGGAAATACTGAATTCCAGCTGGGAAGAAATGCTTATTTTCAGCGCTGTCAGAAAAAAAAAAAAAAATGGATAAAGGCACAATAAAATAAATGGAATTTACCAGATTTTTTTTCTGTGAATTTGATTTTAATATTTTAATAAATACATTATGGGAAGAAATGCCATAATGAAAAGTTTCAATGACTTTTAAGATCTTTGTGCTTCTCCAGCTCAGTAATATGCTGTCATATCCACTGACTGAGCCCATACCACTGATTTCTGCCATGAAATAGGGTTTATTCCCAGCTGGTTATGTCTTTACCTCTTGCACCTTTGCTCATCTACTTCTTTGTGGGTGGGTTTTTCCAGCTCCAGCCAAGACATGCCTGTTGTTGCATGAGGACAGTCTTATTAGGCATTTCTAAGCTCCTCTTGCCCAAAAGCAGCAAGGGTGTCCTGCTGACATCAGTCCCTTGGAAAGGAAAAGTACCAGATGTTGTGTTATATGTGTGTGAAACTCACTGCAAGTCCAGAAACTTTTCACTGCTTAGCTCCCCATCCCATGGAACAGGACGGGTGCTGCTCTGGGAAGCTGTACTCTGCAGGATGCCTGAGCTCAAGGGTCATTTTCCTGATGTATCACTTGGCTTCTGGAGGACGTTGGCATGCTGTGGAGGCCCAGGTCCAGTTTGATCACTTATCATCCTTGCAATCACCACTCAGCTGTCCTTAGGTCCTCTCTTTCAATGAGCTACAGAACTGCCTGGTCCTCACCTTCCTGCTTATCAGCTCCTTGCTGCTCAGAGCCCTCAAGTGAGCTTGCAAAAAGCTTCTTCCACAGGAGCTTTCCTGAGCTACAAAGGGTTTAGGCTGCACGTGGATCCTACTGTCACAACAGCTCATTGCATGGAGCTCCTGAGCTCACTGCAGTTGTGTCCTAGCTCTATAGCAGGAGCACAAACCCATCAGTGACATCCAGAGTTGGCAGTAAGGCCTTCTCACAAGCACCACAGCACACGTGTCATGTGCTGTGTTTCAGCCCCAAATTTAAGATGCAGCCTCTCTGCTGTTGACTACTCAGAACCTGGTGACAAAGTCTGTCAGTGCTCCCACTAAGGCAGTATATAGCCAGTGCCTGGCCAAAGCCAGGATCACAGCCTGAAGATGCCCTCACTAACAGCCCAGCTCCCTTCTGTACCATACACTGTCCCTGTACAGGACAGACTGCATCACCAGGACCTAAGACTAACCAAAATTCGTGGGGAGGGGACAGCACGGGGCTCAACAGAGTGGTTTTTAAATGCTTCAGGGCTTTTGCTGTCAGTCTCTGTCAGCTCTGCTGGCTTCATGGCAGCCCATTTCCCATATCCTGTGTCTTTGTCATCCGTTTCACCCTCCCTGCCCTATTTGCAGTGAATCCTCATCACATTCCTCAGATCTGGCAGCCCTGGAAAATCAGAAGCCATCAGAGCTGCAGCCATCAGGTTTGTGCTTGCTTGGGTGAGCTGTAGGGATCCCCCAGGCTACACTTCCATCCCTCCTGCCCAGCCCAGCATCAGCCCCATACACAGCCTTGAGTGTAGCTGAGCCCTGTGAGGACAGCCAGTAAGCAGAGCACAAATGGCCCAGTGACACAGAGATGATCATCTCTGAGAGCATCAGGCAACAGTTCGAAAGACAAGCAGCCCCTCTCCTTCCTCTCCGTTTAAGCACACACACACACACACACAAAAAAAAAAAAAGAACAAGAAGAAGAAAGGAAGGGGGAGGAAAGAAAAGAAAGGGGCGACTTCCAGCCAGGCAGTAAAATGCCATCTGTCTCCTGATGGCTCATGTGACACCGACAGACGTCCGCTGCAGCCGGAGCCGAAGGCACATGGCAGCTCTGCTCCCTGTGCCAGCAGCAGGGCAGCATCCCTACCCAAGCCTCTTCTCTCACCCAGAGGTAGACCAAAAGTTCCTCCTGCACAAAGCTGTGAGGCTGCTCCTCGCTGCCCTGCCTGCGGGAGACATGCCCAGGGCAGCACCAGAATTAGGATGGCAGCCATCCTGCAGCCAGGCTGTGTTCCCCTCCGATCCACCTGTTTCCCTCCTGCAAAACAAAGGAGCTGAACAGCAGGGCCCTCCACACAGCTCCGTTGCCTCAAGGGAAGGAGCCTTGCTGACCCCAAGACCCTCCTGGGCTGAAGGACCGGACAAAAAATGGAGCTTTGTATGGGAACGAACCAGCAGCCCGCCTGCTGCAGCCAGCCGGGGCTGCCCAGATCCCACTGCCCACCATGGGGCAGCCCCACAGATGCTGTCAAGGCTCATGTGTCCCTGAAACACAGATGTCTCCAGGTGATACACCTGCTTCCCAGAAAGAGCTGTACCTGCTTCAGCCCTGGAGGAGGCAGCGGGCATGTCCCCATGTTCCCAGAGCAGGAAGGCAAGGCAGGTGGAAGGGGAATGGCACAAACCCTTCTCCAGAGCACTGATCTTGGAGGATACAGCAGAGCAGCCCAGCACACAGCTGGACCCAGTGCCTGTTTGACACCAGAAGTGGTCTGTCTGGCTTCTGCAGCTGTCCTTCACCCCACACTCATCTCATCGGGCATCTTTGATGGCTCCTAGCCCTGATCTGCTCCTCACAGTGATGCCTTAAGTTGGGGTGAGAGGGAGATGCTACATGAAGGGTCTGAGCCCAGGCAAATGCCATCACAAGGTGCAAAACGCCCAAGAGAGACTCTGAGGGGTTTGCTACTGCAGCAGAGAAAAATGCTTTCAGTTTGTTGTGAAGTGGTGGTTCAGGATAGCTTGGACTCAGCCATGGGAGGGCTGGAGGCAAGTGCTCCTGCACGTGGATCTGGGAGCTGCACGTACAGAGAAATGCTCTGAGAAAGCACAGCCTTGCTGTGTTTAGCCTGGCTAATGATTAGCTAGATAGGACGTGGCCATTCAAGGGCACAGGGTGAAAACAGCCCTTCTGCCTTTGCTTACACAGCACACACAGCTGGGCCATTCCCACAGCCAACACCCAGACACAGTGAGCACAACAGGGGAAATGCCAGCTCAGGAGCAGCATCCAAGGGCTGGGGCTGGGAGAGCGGACCAGTGGGTGCTGCCCAGCTCAGTTCTGCTCAAAACTTCCCCAGAGCAAGAGTTGTCCTAAAGTATGCAACTGGGTCTCCCTGCAGAGATGTCTGTGCCTCCAAGTCATCTATCCTTGGATCTCACTCTTTGTCCTCATGGCATCCATCAAAAGTTGCTTTAGGATTTAATCTAAAGTTTTAAGAGTGTGGAAAACACCTTCCAGTATGTTTCACACTTTCTTATTCCCTGGGGATCCCACAATATTTGCTACAACACCCTCCTACCTGCCCAAAGAGAAAGTGCTTTCTCCTCCAGTGCCATCTGCAGCAGTTTTACAGGCTTCTTCCCAAAGCCTGGCTCTTGGCTCTACCCACCACGGACCTGCAGCTGCTGAGCTGGAGGCTGGTCGGGTATGTCTGTAAGACCCATCATCAAAGCAAGGTGGAAGAAGAGCATGGCTTGCCTCTGGGGCTGGAGAAAGAAGGGATGTCCCTCATTTTTGGACAACAACCATAGCACCATGCTCAATGAAGCACACACATATACCCTGGGCAGGCATTCAGGGATGGGGTGGAGAATTTCAAAACTTGAGTAGAAGGCCTTGAGAAACCTGTTCCAGATTTTGAGCATATCCTGCACAGCTCTAAGTTCAGTTGAGCTTACAGTTTTGTAGAGTTTGCTTTGTTCGGCTTTGGGAAAGCCAAGGCCTTATGCATCGCTCGTATATTCCTTCCACTCAAGTTAATATTCTTCTTGTGTTGAGAGAAAAACACTTAAAATTGCTCTCACAAGTGCTTCTCATCAGCATGAGTGAGCAGAAAGTGAATATGAGCTGATCTTATTTAAATGAAGTCCACTTCAATTGTCAGTTGAAATTGTTCAAAACCATTTAATTAATACAGTTCAGCTTCATCTCCTCATATGCAGATATGCTTCCAGTGCTCAGCAATTGAACAACACTGCACAACCCATGGGATATTTGAAATCACACAGTTCTTGGTGAACTTCACTGGTTGGGCAGTCCTTGAACTGCTCCCAGCATTTCCTTAGCTCTTCCCTCACAAAAGAACTACATTTCCAGAGTTGGAAAGTGCTTCTCTACCCTACTAGTGCCAGTTCTTAGTGGTCTCACACAGAAATTATCTGTTATATAAATTATCTTTTTTCTCTGCCAGTAGTAATAGCAGAGCACTAGCAAGGTGTGGTTTCTTGGGGCACAAATATGTACACATCTGACTTGGATGTACAGGAGCCCAGCTGCCCCTCAGGTCCATTTAGGTTTCTGTTTCCCACCATGTGATGTCAAAACTGTCTGCAAACAAGTAGTTTTCTTTCTGTCTGTCCATCTCTGTCTTTCCCTCCCTCCCTCCCTCCTTTCCTCCCTCCCTCCCTTCCTTCCCTTTCTTATTTCCTCTTTTCTTCCTTCTTTCTCATTTCTTTCCTTCTTTCCTTCCTTCCTTTCTTTCCTTCTTTCTTTCATTCTTTGCTTCTTTCTTTTCTTCTCTCCTTCTTTCTTCCTTTCTTTTCCCTCCTCACATTCATTTGAATGACAAAGGTTTCTGATTACAGTCCCTCTGGAGAACAGAGCAGCCAGGCTGCTGCTCACTTACTGACTGGCAGATTAAGACAGATAAAGGGAGAGATTTGTATATTGACTCTGTGTTTATGTAACTCATGTGCAAGGCCTAGCCAGGAGCAAAGGGAGATCTGACCCACATAAATAATAACGAGCAGCATTTTTAAACTAAATCATCTGGAAAATTCACAGACGATTCCATCGGTTCTATTGTGTCACCAGAGGGTCATAAATAATTCAGCCTTGCTCAAATATTTATGGAAATCAATTTAGCCCTCAGTCCAACGTCACCTCCCTGAGAAAACATTTTCCCTTAGTATCTCAAGTGCAACCCAACTGCAAGGCTCCCCAGGGCTGAGGGCACCTGTAGCCTCCCAGCAGCACACCCACGTGCCAGCTCTGAGGCCATCATTTCCAGTCTGTACTGCTTGGGAAAGTAGAGCAAGGAGATCACCCACAGTGTGAATCCCTTGAGCATGACAGTGACCCTGCTGGGAGTTCAGCATGGGTTATTCCCATCTCTTGGTGAAAAACCTACTTCAAGGGAATCGTGAATGTCTTCCAGCACCTTCACAGCAAACAGAGAAACAGGACAAATCCCTGGAGGCAAAAGCTTGACCCTCCTGCACATCACCCACACGGGCAATGTGTTCAGGGAATAACTAGGGATGAGGATCAAACCACCTGCCAGCTCACACACCAGCGCTGATAGCTGGGGCAGCCCTACTCACCCCATGCCAACACGGAGTAAAAACACCTCCTCCCAGCTCTTGTAAGGATTACCTCTTGTTCTGGCCTCTCCCCAGATTTCTGGTCCCATTTCTCTTCTCTGCCTGGAGCAACACGCTGACCTGAGCAATGGCACAGCACAGCTGGGCTCCCAAGGGGCACCTTGGCAGGTGAGATGTTGATAGAAAATCACCATGTAGGACCACACTTCTCCCAGTGGTCCTGGGTCAGTGGTACATGGAACTGGGCAGACTGTGAGTACCCGGGGTGAGAGGTGCTTTCCTGCTATGGGGAAGTTCAGGGCAGACTTTCCAGACTTTGGCCATGGTTGTTGACAGCTACAAAGGCAGAACATGGGTGTTCCCTCCGGTATTCAAAGTGTTTCTGATCCCCAGTTCCCAGCAATAGGAAACTCACTGTGTTGCAGGACAGGGCAGAGGGAAGGTGTATCTGGCAGCCTGAGGACGTGCAGGAGCTGGTATCAGTGGTAGCCAGTCTCTGTTTGGCATGGGAGACAAAGAGATAATGATAGCTGGTTCTAACACCAAGGAGCTTCACCAGAAGGAGAAAATACAAGAGAAAAAAATGGCAAAAGGACAGACAGAACCTTTGGGTTTGTTTTTTTTTAACTCTTCCTTGCTGGAATATTCCTTCTCTTCTCCAGCACCTATGAACTGGAGCCTTTGAAAATACACTTCTCATCCTCTGACTGGTGACTCATTACAAACTGGGATGAGCTATGGATGTTCCTGGGCTGCAGGCTCTTGAGCTGCCCAACATTTTGGGATACCACCTAGCGATGAGCTTTAATTCATAGCACCTCCAGAGAAGTGCTCTGCTCAGCACAGGGACATTGCCTGGTCTCTCAGCAGAGTTACCTCATGAAAGCATGTGGCTGAGCTGAGTTTTATTCAAAAAGGGTTAATTTGTGCCCCCTTCTCCACTAAACACTGTATCACAATCAATCTCACAAGAGCAGCTTGGCTTTCTCCTCCCTTCTCCAGCCGTCACTTCTTGGCTTTTAATAAATTATTCAGCTTTCCTAAATATGCATAGGGGTCTCATTAACAACTAATTTTGCTTATTTAAAACAACTGCATAATCAGACCACTATAGTGTTTCGCCTTTCTTATAGCAATGAATTATTCATGCACTGGGAATCTGCATATAAATTTATTGATTCTTAAAAGGGCACATTTTTCACAGCCTGGGACCAAAAAGGAAAAAAAAAAAAGAAAAGGAAGAAACCACGGTTATTTTGGTTTTGAACATTTTGGCCCAAATTCCCCATTTAAAAAGTCATATGGTGTTTTCCTCAGAACAGACGGCAGGCAAACCCAGAGCATCATCGAATGCACCTGGAATTCCTGAGTGCAACAAAAGGGAGGGCATGGCAATTAATCACTTGCACAATCTTGACTTACAGCCCTTCCCCAGAGCACTGCTACTGGTCTGATGTCGTGGCATGCATTATGCACTGACTTCTGGGCGCCTTTAGGTGCTGCCACTTGATCCACAAAGAGCACCTGGGCAAGGAGGGGACATCTTGCGAGGGTGTGTGAAGCCATCAGTACCAATGGATTAAATCCAGGCTTATCCCACAGAGAAAGCACTGAAAAAAAAATACAGAAATACAGGATCAAAAGGGAACATGCTCCAATGGCACACAGTTGGCCTTCAGGCCTGCTCAGCCACCACCACTGAGGAACCCAGGGCATTTAGCACCTGCACACATGCACACCCGTTGTTTCCTATACTGGTTTGCTGCATTTTGTCTCATTCCACAGATTTGTACACAGAGATCCATCCCCACACCCCATAGATCTATGAGGAGCAGGTGTCATTCTGCTTAGATTCACAGCACAGCAGTGTAATTCCAACCTGAAGGGACCTCTGCAGGTTTGTAGCCCAATATCCTGCACAGAGTATGGACAGCAATGGGATCAGGCTGGGTTGCTTGCAGCTTTATCCAGCCTCACCTTGCAAAATTCTGAGGAAGGAGACTGCACGGCCTCTGTACAACCTCTTCCAGTGCCCTCACAGAGAAAGCATTTTTTGTCATTTCTTATCTTCTCTGAAATTCTTTTTTCAGTTTCCATTGTCTCTCATCCTCCTGTTGTGCACCACAATGGAGACCTCACATCGGACTTTTTGACCAGCTCCTCTTCCCCAAAGCACTCCTGGTTATCCCTTCTCACCAGCCTCCAAGGCCTGCCTGGACCTCAGGCTCTGAGATCTGTGGGAGAAACAGCCTTGACAACTGACACAGCACCACAAAAACTTCTGCAAAGATCTTACCATTCTCACAAAGGTTATTTTTGGAGGTTTGACATGTCCATCCTATGAAAAAGTGCTACAGTGAGTACCAGGAATGGAAGCATGGAGTAGTGACTATCAACTCTCTGTAAATGAAGATGGAGTTACAAACACCTGAGCATCTCTGGGTGCTCAGTTGCTGATAGATTGGAGGTTTGACACCTGCTGATGTCTGGAGGTCTGAAGAAGAGAAAGAAAAGCATCTCCATGCTCCACAGCTGGTGTCCTTGGTTTGAAGCCCGATGCAGATAGTTCCTTCCTGAAGTATGCAGTGGGTTTTTAGCCCACAGGCAGTTCCACAAGAGGTGGACAAAATGCTGACAGTGCTCCTCCACACCATGGGCAATGTCAGTGCCCCCATTGCCTTAAGTGGATGGTTAATTTTATAATCGTATTTATCACTTGAGAACTAACTGCCACACTCTGTTTTTCTTATTCTTCTATTTGTGCAGTGGGGAACCAGGTTGCTGAGCTTCTATTTGTCTTCTTCCATTTTCATGATTAAAAAAACCCACAGTAGGCAGAGGAGGAATGTGCATCTGTAACTCCTTTTTTTTTGTTGTTTTATATATGTAATACAAGAGAGTCCTGAGACAATATCCCCCTTTCTTTCTTCCCCAGTTGGTCTTTCTGCATAACTGGCCAGCTGCCTATTCACCTCGTTGTCTACAGCTTCTCAGGATATCACTCAGAAGTAACTGACACACGGAACAGTCTTTTTCCACATCTCAGCCCCTACCTGGCCTGCAATGGCTTGGAGCTGTCAGGGAGGCCCAGGTAGTGACAGCCACACATGAAGGAGTCTCAAGAGGAAGACGTGTTTTGCACAAAGCATACAGTAGATTGCTATTGACCACACCTATCCCAGACATTTAGCTGAAGACTGTGGTGCACTGGGCCTGGACGAGGTGACATGCTCCTTGCTGGCTGCTCAAGGCCAAAGCTCCATGGAGGTGCCAGCACTCTGTGCCACAGCAAGATCACCTTGGAGCTGGCAGCATTACACCAGTTATAATGCAGTACTGTGAGTCACTCGTGGCTCTGCCAAATCTCCTCACATAGCACTTGGAGAAGGTAATTGCACTCAGAGTGACCTCCGGAGACCCAGGCACCAGGGAGTGGGTTCCTTCAGGCTGTTCTGAAAGTCTTCTCAGTGATCCAAAATCCAAGGGACACACTAACCAAAATCCCACTGTTGCAAAGACTTGCACAGATGCTGAACTTTGCGATGCAGGAGCAGCTGTACTGACACCAGTGGGGCTTACAATGCAGCTGAACACTTGCTCTCAGGAGGTAATTTTGTACAGAAAACAGTCCTGAAATAGCAGCTAATGGGAAGCGTGGCCAAGGACACAGACAATAGGATGGAAAACAGTGCTTCAAACTTGGATGCTAAGGAAGTTCTTCAAAGTGTGGCAAGGGTGATTTGGTTGTTGTTAAAGAAGCAAGTTTGTCCTCTTGTCTCGGAAATGGGTAGAAGAAGATCTGGGAGTTCAAATGAAAATCATCTGAGAGGCATCTGTGTGACTTCAGTTAGGAGAGGGCTCAGGTAGGGGCTGCAGCCCAGCAGGATGGGTCGCTTAGCCGAGCTCTGTCCTTGTGTGGGACAGATCGTATCTTGCTCCAAGAGTCACAGTCCTGTGTGTAAAGATCCTCTGTGCAAAAAAGCCCCATTCACTACCTACAGATTGGAATCTACCTCCCATGGCCCTGTTCCACCTTGAAAGGAAAGGACGTTGGTACGAGTGTGGTGTGTTCACACAGAGCACACTGCTGGCTCACACAGTCAGGATGAGGAGCATGGAGTCTCATGTGTGGGTTAACATACCTCCAAAAATCAACCCTGCTTAATTGCATGAGGCACATCTGCTGGATTCAGCATTGCTCCAGGTACGTCCTGCAAAAACATGGAGCTTTTCTCTTCTTTAAGGTCAGGCTCCTGCCACAGTTTCTGTGCCTTTGCCTGTTCCTCTGTTACAGCCCCCTGCACTTTATGAGAGCTAACTGCATCCAGTGATTGCAGTGCAGAACTGGTAGCCAGAGAAGGGGCCATCCACAATTTGTTGTTGAGTGGGAATGCGTCAGTCCCCTTCCTCCTGCACACTTCCATTTTCCCTGCTGTTAAAAGGAGATTGTTCTATTTACCCACTTTCGTAAGTACAGTTTTATAGGCAAGGTTAGTGTTGAATTCCAGGTGACTGCACTACATCTCACGCAGTCCTTAGCACCTGCTCAGGGCTTCCCCCTTTCCAAGCACTTCGCAGGTCAACTGCAAGCAACACATGCATCAAGAAGCTTACACTGATGGTATCAAAGTGCAGCTCATTCTTGTAACAGCTCTTCATCCCCTGATACAAAGACAGCACCAAAGATGAGGACATCCCTTGGCTCTTCCATCCACCCTTTATCATGGAATCATAGAATCATTAAGATGGGAAAGATCTACAAGATGATAAAGTCCATCCATCATCCCATGCCTACAACTGGACTAGACCATGTCGCTCAGTGTGACATCCACCCTTCTCTTGAACACCTCCAGGGACAGTGACTCCACCTTCTCCCTGGGCAGCCTCATCCAATACCTCTCTCCTCTTTTGGAGAATAATTTTTTTCCTAATATCCAACCTGATATCCAATCTGATGTTCCTCCACTATCACACTATTGCTATCACAGCATCTTCCAGATCTGCTCCTCAGAGCCAGGGGACTGATGACACTGATGACCTGGCAGAGCCCAGCACACACGTACCCGTTCCCCACCGGCCCATGGCATGGTGTGACCAGAAGGATGATGCAAAGAACAAATACACCAAGAGGCTGTTAATTGCTTTCAGCTCTGCTGCATGTGTCTGAGCAGCTCCCTGCTGGGCACAGTGGACCAGTACCCACCAGTACCATCTGCTCACAGCCTGCTGCCTGTGGATGCCTGCCTACATCCACCACTGCCCTCTCTGCCCGCCCCACAGAGACTGGGAGGGGCACGGAATGTCTGGATTCCTTAAGAAGCTGAGATGCTCATCTAGACAGCATTAATCACAATGTTTCACATTTGATTATAGGTTCTCTGGGTTTCCACTGTGTATTTAAAGCTGAAAAACCTTGCTAATTGCATCCATGTTTCCATAGCTCTGATATGAACTCACAGCCCAGTGATGGCAGAACCACTCTGCGCGTTCCAGAACATCTCATGATGTTACCATCCATTTATGGGCACCTAGAGGAAGCTGAGAGGAGGAGCTGGTTGCTCCCCACCAACCTCACCTCCAGTTTGCCATAATTTTGCAGTGCTGAGGAGCAGTGCAGCAGGGGCAGCACGGGGGACTTCACTGTAAAACTGAGTCATGGAGGGAAATGCTCCATCCATGAAAGGGCACATCCTTTCGCTGCAGTTCCTTCTATCTGTGGCATCTGCAGATGCTGCCTTTGCTTGGATGAAGGATGTAGGCAGCTGTGATGTGAGCAGTGTGGCTCTGGGCCTGGAAGGGCACACGGAAAGCAGCACCAAGAGAAGGGAACATCCTTGACTCTGTATTAATCCCAGCACTCTTCCAGGACCTGCAGATCCAGGCCAGCATTAGGACTTGAAACACCTGCTTGTGAATTAGGCATCTGCTATCTCTGCTGTGCAGAAGACTGATGCTTCCCCCAGCCAAATTAGGGATTGTGTAACCCAGGAAAAGAGCCCACAGTGCGTGTTGTAAGGTCACCCATTTTCTCCTGTTCATCCTCCCCAGTGCTTGCCAAAGGGACAGGTCCAACTGGACACGAGGCACCTGCTCCTTCCCAGAAGCGGGTGTGAGCGCTGCACCCTGCTGCATGCTCCCCAAACACAGGCAGGAAATATGACAGCTGCTCCCTGCCTCCCTGCAAACCGAGCAGCCACAGCAGGGACGGGAAAGCTGTGCCCATGGATGCATGTGCAGGACCCCCACTCCACCATGGCATGGAGCAATGAGCCCAAGAACCTGAGGGCAGGGAGCACCATGGCACTGGGCTATAGCTTGTCACCACTAAAATCACCTGGAGAGGCTCCCTGCTGTCTTTTCCCATGGATTATGTCAGTCCTGGCCATAGAGGAGTTGGAAATCTCCTTCTGCTGACTGGCTTAATGGGAACAGCATCAAAATAACCCTGGAGAAACAAAGCTTGCAGACACAAAGCAGTGCCATAGAGTGCCAGAGCTCTCCGCTTGGCAGCACTGTCCTGGTAGGAGGTCAGAGCTACCATCTCACCATGAACCCTCCGCAGGCTGCCCTACAGAAGGACTCACAACAGCCCTACAACTCCTCACTCTACAGGCAGCACCGGAGCTATAGATCTCCACTGGAAGGGAGGGAGGACTGTGGTGTTCATCTCAGGGAGCATGATCCTGTGTGGTTCTGAGACCTGCAGCAACTCAGAAGCCAGCTCATCACAGATCTAGAGCTGCAGTGACAAATGTCATCATTTCTGTAATGGGAGAATGAAAATATGCCCAGAATATGGTAGAAATGGGACCTCTCCTTACTGCTCTCTGCCCTGCTTGGAGACAGACAAGAGCAACCCTACTGAATCCCAGCTCGTTCTCCTCCTGCTGTCCTTGTGCTAAGGCTAGCACTCTGTGCACACAGTGATGTCTGCATCAGCTCAGCACCTGCAGCTGCACAGGGCTGGCCCCACGAGAGCTGAAAAGGCTCTGGCTTTGCAGACTAAAATCATCCTTCTCACCACACAAGGGATTCAGGCACTTGGAGATGACCTGAGGAGGAATCCCAGCACTGAGCTGAGCTGTGTTTGTGGGCAGGTAGGAATGCAAAGCAACGGTGGACGATGTGGGCCCAGAAGTTTTGCAAGTATGGGTTGATGGCTGGACTAGATGATTTTAGAGGTCTTTTCCAACCTTAATGATTCTGTGCTTCTCAGCAGCATGGTCCAATTGGGCTCACCAGCATTGGGGCCGTGCAATGGGGCCAATCCCAGCACCTCTACATACATCAGTTTCTCGATCTCTCAAGAATGGGAACAATAATTCACTGTTTTGGGTAAGTGCTAATCCAGATTTGACACTCTGAGGCTTGAAGGCCTTCTTGAAAGAGCTCCTGGAGTCTGCCCAGCTGATGCACAAACACAATGCAGTGCTCGGGGTTCCTGCTCCATGGCAGGCTGCAGGCCAGAAGGTCACAGCAGGACATTGCTTCACCCATAAGCTCTTTCCCAAGGACCCATTCCTTTGCCTTTTGGCAATGACATGCCCCACACTGAAACCCCACTCAGCTACCTCCCCCTGGCCATGCCCTGATCATGGCACAGCCTTTGGGTGGCCCAGAGTTGTTTTGCATCCACTTTCCATTGTCCCACCAGGCATGCCATGCCATGCCATGCCAGCTCGTGCCTGGCTGCCCCCCATTAGCCATTGATCCCAGTGGCTGCAAGGACATGACACCACAGCCCAAGGCTCTCCTGCCCACTCTCCCATCTAGCTCCCAAGGGCTCCCACTTTCTTCTGCCCTGCCAGTAACCCATATGGCCCTGCAGTCCACCTCCTGGGGTCACAGGGGACATTCAGGTCCCCCCCATCACAGTACCATCTCCCAGCCATGATCCCCCACCAAGAACAGCATGTTCACACTCACTACTACCACACCTCCACACCGGGTGCTAGCTAACAGCACAGGAGATGTTGCTTTGTATTCTAAATTGCAGGATGCTTGCTAAGCGAGGTACCACAAGGACCTCTGTGGCCTTGGGAGGATCTGGATGAGTCCTTGCCTGGCTGTTGTGTATCCACAAGCTCATTCTCTAGGTAGTCCCAAGGGTTTTCCTTCCCATTAAGGGGAATTACCACATTTGCCTGTTTTTGTTACTAGCGTCACAACGAAACTTCTCAAATTCCATTTTAATGGGAAATTGCCCCTAAGGGACTAAAACCTTTCCTTCACAGCAGTCTGTCTGAGCAATGCAAGCACTTGGAGCTCTTCCCAGTGTTTACCTGGAACTGCAAGTAGCTGCCATTCAGCTGAACTGTAGGAAGTTAAAGATTTTACCCTTAGTAGAGATTTCACCAGAAATCTGACCTCCTCTGGGTGGGTTAAGCCCCATACATATCCCCACACCCACCCCACCTCCCCAGCCTGCAGGATGGACAGGAGCTCGACCTATGCTTTATGTCATAGAATCATAGAATCTCAGAAGGATTGGGTTGGAAGTGACCTCAGAGCACACACAGCCCTAAACCTTGTCATGGGCTGGGTGCTCCCAACCATGTCAGGCTGCCCTTTGGTTGAGGAAGCTCCAGCTGCAGGATGGACAGGAGCTCGACCTATGCTTTATGTCAGACCATCAGATTAGGGATCTTTGACCCTATAGATCGCTTTTGGTTGAGGAAGCTCCAGCTGCAGGATGGACAGGAGCTCGACCTATGCTTTATGTCAGACCATCAGATTAGGGATCTTTGACCCTATAGATCGCTTTTGGTTGAGGAAGCTCCAGCTGCAGGATGGACAGGAGCTCGACCTATGCTTTATGTCAGACCATCAGATTAGGGATCTTTGACCCTATAGATCGCTTTTGGTTGAGGAAGCTCCAGCTGCAGGATGGACAGGAGCTCGACCTATGCTTTATGTCAGACCATCAGATTAGGGATCTTTGACCCTATAGATCGCTTTTGGTTGAGGAAGCTCCAGCTGCAGGATGGACAGGAGCTCGACCTATGCTTTATGTCAGACCATCAGATTAGGGATCTTTGACCCTATAGATCGCTTTTGGTTGAGGAAGCTCCAGCTGCAGGATGGACAGGAGCTCGACCTATGCTTTATGTCAGACCATCAGATTAGGGATCTTTGACCCTATAGATCGCTTTTGGTTGAGGAAGCTCCAGCTGCAGGATGGACAGGAGCTCGACCTATGCTTTATGTCAGACCATCAGATTAGGGATCTTTGACCCTATAGATCGCTTTTGGTTGAGGAAGCTCCAGCTGCAGGATGGACAGGAGCTCGACCTATGCTTTATGTCAGACCATCAGATTAGGGATCTTTGACCCTATAGATCGCTTTTGGTTGAGGAAGCTCCAGCTGCAGGATGGACAGGAGCTCGACCTATGCTTTATGTCAGACCATCAGATTAGGGATCTTTGACCCTATAGATCGCTTTTGGTTGAGGAAGCTCCAGCTGCAGGATGGACAGGAGCTCGACCTATGCTTTATGTCAGACCATCAGATTAGGGATCTTTGACCCTATAGATCGCTTTTGGTTGAGGAAGCTCCAGCTGCAGGATGGACAGGAGCTCGACCTATGCTTTATGTCAGACCATCAGATTAGGGATCTTTGACCCTATAGATCGCTTTTGGTTGAGGAAGCTCCAGCTGCAGGATGGACAGGAGCTCGACCTATGCTTTATGTCAGACCATCAGATTAGGGATCTTTGACCCTATAGATCGCTTTTGGTTGAGGAAGCTCCAGCTGCAGGATGGACAGGAGCTCGACCTATGCTTTATGTCAGACCATCAGATTAGGGATCTTTGACCCTATAGATCGCTTTTGGTTGAGGAAGCTCCAGCTGCAGGATGGACAGGAGCTCGACCTATGCTTTATGTCAGACCATCAGATTAGGGATCTTTGACCCTATAGATCGCTTTTGGTTGAGGAAGCTCCAGCTGCAGGATGGACAGGAGCTCGACCTATGCTTTATGTCAGACCATCAGATTAGGGATCTTTGACCCTATAGATCGCTTTTGGTTGAGGAAGCTCCAGCTGCAGGATGGACAGGAGCTCGACCTATGCTTTATGTCAGACCATCAGATTAGGGATCTTTGACCCTATAGATCGCTTTTGGTTGAGGAAGCTCCAGCTGCAGGATGGACAGGAGCTCGACCTATGCTTTATGTCAGACCATCAGATTAGGGATCTTTGACCCTATAGATCGCTTTTGGTTGAGGAAGCTCCAGCTGCAGGATGGACAGGAGCTCGACCTATGCTTTATGTCAGACCATCAGATTAGGGATCTTTGACCCTATAGATCGCTTTTGGTTGAGGAAGCTCCAGCTGCAGGATGGACAGGAGCTCGACCTATGCTTTATGTCAGACCATCAGATTAGGGATCTTTGACCCTATAGATCTTAGATTGCTGCATTGCTTTTGGGCTCCCAACCATGTCAGGCTGCCCAGGACCCATCCATGGCCAAGGGCACCTCCAGGGATGGGCCACCCACAGCTTTTGGCAGTTGTGTCAATGTCTCACTGCTCTCTGAGTGAAGAATTTCCTCCTCTCATCTTACCTAAATCTTCCCTTAACCAAAGTGTCCTTGCAAAGGACAAAGGAGGTTGGATCTTTGACCCTATAGATCTTAGATTGCTGCATTGCTTTTGGTTGAGGAAGCTCCAGACCATCAGATTAGGTGATTTGAGCAAGTGGTTTTCTAGAGTGATAAAAGGGAAAATTATGGGCATTGGTATGACTCCAGTTGATCTGAATGCTGGAAAATGCAGGAGAGCATGTATTTCATCACTCACAGCCACAGGACAGAGTAATTGTGAACTGAACTTCCAAGACCACTGAGGAATGGGGNCTAACAGCACAGGAGATGTTGCTTTGTATTCTAAATTGCAGGATGCTTGCTAAGCGAGGTACCACAAGGACCTCTGTGGCCTTGGGAGGATCTGGATGAGTCCTTGCCTGGCTGTTGTGTATCCACAAGCTCATTCTCTAGGTAGTCCCAAGGGTTTTCCTTCCCATTAAGGGGAATTACCACATTTGCCTGTTTTTGTTACTAGCGTCACAACGAAACTTCTCAAATTCCATTTTAATGGGAAATTGCCCCTAAGGGACTAAAACCTTTCCTTCACAGCAGTCTGTCTGAGCAATGCAAGCACTTGGAGCTCTTCCCAGTGTTTACCTGGAACTGCAAGTAGCTGCCATTCAGCTGAACTGTAGGAAGTTAAAGATTTTACCCTTAGTAGAGATTTCACCAGAAATCTGACCTCCTCTGGGTGGGTTAAGCCCCATACATATCCCCACACCCACCCCACCTCCCCAGCCTGCAGGATGGACAGGAGCTCGACCTATGCTTTATGTCATAGAATCATAGAATCTCAGAAGGATTGGGTTGGAAGTGACCTCAGAGCACACACAGCCCTAAACCTTGTCATGGGCTGGGTGCTCCCAACCATGTCAGGCTGCCCAGGACCCATCCATGGCCAAGGGCACCTCCAGGGATGGGCCACCCACAGCTTTTGGCAGTTGTGTCAATGTCTCACTGCTCTCTGAGTGAAGAATTTCCTCCTCTCATCTTACCTAAATCTTCCCTTAACCAAAGTGTCCTTGCAAAGGACAAAGGAGGTTGGATCTTTGACCCTATAGATCTTAGATTGCTGCATTGCTTTTGGTTGAGGAAGCTCCAGACCATCAGATTAGGTGATTTGAGCAAGTGGTTTTCTAGAGTGATAAAAGGGAAAATTATGGGCATTGGTATGACTCCAGTTGATCTGAATGCTGGAAAATGCAGGAGAGCATGTATTTCATCACTCACAGCCACAGGACAGAGTAATTGTGAACTGAACTTCCAAGACCACTGAGGAATGGGGCCAGAGCACCATGAGCCTGGGGCAGTGGAGATCCAGGACAGAGCAAACTGGGACTTCACGTGGAAGAGGGATTCAAAAGTACATCTGGTCGAGGAGGGGCCGTATCCTGCTCTGATCAGTGCCCTCCCAGAGCAGGGAGCAGTGTCACCCTTCCCCATTCCTTGTAACTTTGCCACAAACCATAGAACCATTAATGTCGGAAAAGACCTCTGAGGTCATCCAGTCCAACCCCAGCCCACCCCCACCATGCCACTGATGGCATCCCTCAGTGCCACATCCCCACGGTTCTGGAACTCCTCCACAAACTGTGGCCCCACCACTCCCTGGGCAGTCTGTACCACTGCATTATTACTATTTCAGAGAAGATTTTCCTGATACCCAACCTGATGCAACTTTGAGGCCCCATGGTCTGGGTAGACCAGATCCATGCCTTGCCCTCCCCCACCAGATGGTCACCTGCTCACACAAGAAGATTGGGTCAAAGGGAGCTGCCCAAGGAGCTGTGGTTCACTGCCACAACACAGTACATCAGCCTCATCTGGAAGGAGCCAGCATTTGTGGGAGGCTACAAGGAAAAGTCTTTTCTTGTCTCAGCTTGTGCATCCAGGGATAACACCTCTGGGGTGTGCTTGGATGACTCAGTCTGTAATTGCCAGTTATCTCAGGGTCAGGGTGCAAGCTCCCCATGGGGCAGCAGTGAGTGGTGTAAAGGGCAGAGGAAGAATGGCGGCCGTGGCAGAGCAAAGGGACTGCCACTCTGAGCCATCACCTCATCTCCTCAAGAGCAGGACTGCTTTCAAGGTCAGAGAAATTAAAAGTCAGCAATCCACTGAAATTCAAACCTGTTGCTTCCTGGAGGGAAATGCCTTTGAGCCATACCCAGAGAAGTGAACAAGCCCTTTCCTTTCCACACAACAATCAGTCCCACTGGCAGCTGCACCCTGGCTGCCCTCCTGCCGAGGCAGGCAGTCATGTCTGGGTGACATATGAAGAACTCAAATAAAGTAAATTTCTAGGAGCAAAAGGAAATTTACAAGAAAGCTATTTACCATCTCGTGAGTCAACATTAGTGCAGAGGATCCTTTATGGAGTTTGCCATCCGCTGTCAGGTAATATTTCTCCCAGCAGACCCAGTGGCACAGAACACACTCCCAACCCCTCACACAGCTGAAATTCCCTGAAGACTCACGGAGAGACCACATTTCAAGAGTGTTTTCTCAGAAATAAGGGACCTGGCCACCACAGCTCATGCTGATCACATCTGCCAGCCCTTCTCATTCCCAATTAACATGAAGCTACAGCACTATCGTTAGGAGAGCACATCTCTCAGAAATCACACTGCAACTTAAACCCCATCTACACCAACATTTCTGGCTGCTCTGCAGAGATCCTCACACCTGCTCTGGGCCTGCACAGTGCTGCTCCTGCAGCTGGCAGCGATGTGCAGCAGTGAAGCTCTGCTCCCTTCTCCCCAGGCTGCACCGGAGTGGTGCTGAACGCTGCCGAGGAGCTCTGCCTTTGTTGATGAGCCGGAAAAAAGTCATGACGCCGATTATAGTCTGTCAGCTTCCCTAACCACTTCCAGCAATTAGATTTAAGGACTTTCTTGCTAAATTTACAGAAATTGCTTCCTTCCCTCCTGTTCTTTGGAGTAGAATCAGCAAAGCCTGATCCCAGATCTGCCCACTTGCATGGTCAGGACAAACAGTTCCCAAAGCATCAGGGCCAAACTGCAGCTCCAGCCCTGCAAGCAGGAAGGCAGCACCCAGGGCAGGAGCCACAGCAGGGTCACAAAAACCTGAGCTCAGCCCCAGCCTTTGAAATAGATGCGTGAAAGCAGATCCTGTAATGGACAGTTCACCCTCTCTGCCCGCACTCTGTGTTCTCTCTCGTAACTCTGTCCTTGGTATAACACAAACTGTACCTTTCAGCAGCAGGCACATCATTTTTTTCTTCTTGCAAAGTGTCAGACAGCCCCGTGACACTGAGCAGGAGGCAGAATCTGCACCAAAGCCCTCATCTCCCAGTGGGTCCATCCCCAGGGACAGCTGAGCAGACACCCTGCAGAGCACTGCGCATCCTCTGCCCTCTCTACGTCCAGGAGTGAAAGAACAGAGCTCATGAGGCACTTTCCACTCAGCAGAAGCAGTGGAATCGATCCACTCAGAGCCCAAGCACAGGATCTGCCCAGCTGAGGACACCCCAGACCACCCCAGCTAGAGGCCATGACTGGGGTGGGCTTCTGCTCTCCATCACCTCCATCTCTATGCTTTAGACACTCCCCAAGGTTCCCTTCCTGCAGAATCTCCCCTGTCCCATCACACATGCACACCCAGGTGAAAATTTCCACACAAATAATTTTTTTTTTTCCTGGGCCTTCTGTCATTTCTCTGTTTCCCACTCTCTGGCTGATCTCCTTCTGGGGCAGGGATGAAGATCCTGCTTCCCTCTGGTTTATAGCAGTATGAGGAGCAGCAGTGAAAACAGAGGTAAGAGCTCTCACCTTGCTTTTGCCAAGACAAGGAGACCTTAAAAAGGACCTGTCATGGGGGGCCACAAAGCTGACCCAATGGCTGTGCGAGGCTTTGCACATAGAGGTGGGATACATCGAGGCGTCTTTAAGCTCAGTGAGACAGCTGGCCAAAGAGAAGTCGATAGGGGGAAGGGGGAGCAATAATCTGAGATGAAACAGCAGTTGAACAAGAGCTTTCAGCTACAACTGGATGATTTCAGTATGCTGAGCAAGATCCTGTGTGTCCTGAACTTGCAAGGACTACCATCACCTCAGCACCAATCTGAACTGTTATTTCTGGAAGTAGATGGTTTGTCATTTTGCTTTCCAATGATACAAAAATATTTGCATTCATCCACGGGACGGTACAAATTCTTCATCTCCAGGGGCTGCTCGCCTGTGGTCTTGCACGTGTTCAGGCTCATCCTCACACAGTGAGCTCCATTGGGGTAAAAGATGGAGCAGAAGTAGGCACTGAGCTCTCTTGCAGGAGCCACTGTGGCTGGCTGGCTTTCTCAAAGCACACCTTTAGCTGATTTGAGGCTCACCTTGGAGAGAGCAGTGGAAGCTCTCTATGTCCAAACTGCTGGGAGTACAGGGAACTCCCAAACCAATGAATTGTGTGAGCCCTTTGGTCAGGATGTATCTCCTGACCACAACATTCATCTCAGCAGCCACACAGGGAGACACTAATGGGGTTGGTGGAGATGACTAAGAGCAGATCAGCCTCTGATTCCCAGTCCTTGCTCACAACCTGCCCTTCCTTCTCTCCCTCCAGCACACCTGGCCCCACCAAGGCCTGCCAGCACCCACCCTGCTCCTTCCATAGCCCCACGAGGTGCCCCCTCTCCAGCATTCATGCAGCACTTTTGCTGTGCTCACGCCACTCCCATTGACTCTTGCCTGGGCAGCCCCAACTGCTGGATTTCCCTGGGCCCATTAGCAGGGCTCGCCTGTGATTAATGTTTCATGTTATTGCTTGACTATTGGGAAAATTGCATCCTCATTCCAAGCAGCAAGAGCCAGAAAGTACAGGTTCTGCACATACCTCATCGCATCAGCATTCCCCACATTGCACACGTCCGCATTCCCTCTTCAGATTTGTCTTGCCCTGGGAAAGCCCCTCTCATCAGAGCTGACCTGCCAGCACTCACAGCAGAGATGTGCAAAAGGAGCCTCTCTCTTGGCTGGCCCAGCATTGTGTCTCACAGTTTGATGACTGGTGTTGTTTTGGGTCAGGACCTGCTGTCCCATGTGAGGATTTCCTCTGACATGTCCTGTGTCTTCTTACATCACTGAGGCACCACTTGGTGCTGGGACTATTCTCCCCAGGGTGATGTCTGTGCTGCCCAGTTGAGTTCTCTGTTGGCTCATCTTTTTTCTTGCAAGGTGATGGGGAACCCAGGAGAGAGCTCCCATGGGCTGTTCTTCCATTTGTTAATCTGCAAAGAGAAGACTGCAGCTGAGCAGACAAACAAAAACCTCCCATATCATCAAATTGGCTTAGAGATCATTTCAGTGATCATTTTAAGGGACAATTACCACAAGAGAAACTAGGTTGGTACGCTTTTCCCTCTGAATCTGAGTGTATTTCAGTCTGAGTGCCTCCACCCAAGACCAGGACCCTTTTTCCACAGTGACAGCCCAGATTCTGCCTGGCATCTCCTGTGAATGGAGCTTCCTCTGGGACCAGAAGTTGCACGAACACCCATTTTGTTTTCACTTTGAGCCCTGGGGCTTCCCAAATGCAAAACCTCAGGCAAGTTCCTCACAAAATGACATGCAACATCAGCTTGGTGCTTCCTTCTCATTCAAGCTCTGCCTTACACAGTGAACCACAAACGAGAGTGCAGCAGTTGAACGATGCCTCATGGGCTGAAGGAATTCGGACTGAAAGCTCCTTTCCAGGACTACACATTGCTCAGCATGATCCAAAGTATCCTGACCTGCCCAAAATAAAAGGGAGCAATGCAGCCATGTCCCTCACAGGTGCTGTCAGGTGCTTTAGTTTCCTAATCTGCAATGCTGCTCAATAGGGGCTGTACTGAAGAAGTTAGAAAGAGTGCAAACCCTGCACCTGTGAGCAGCACACAGTCTCTGTGTTCCATGTTTGACTGAAACTCTTGGCAGTCGCAGCCTGATGCTGCAAATCATTTTTATGTGACCCAAATGCATTTCCTGTGAATAAACCCTCCCCGGTCCCATCCAGGATCACCAGGAAGGTGGGGCCCATCCGCTGGGCACAGCTCATTCCCTCCACTTCCCCAAAGGACATTTATGTTCCTACATCTCTCAACACAGAAATAGCTCTTGAAAGAGAGGATGTCAGGACTGGAGACTTGGTAAAGAGCCCAGAGGTTGGTTGGAGGCTTCATGCTTCTAGGTAACCCCAGAGACCTTGCAGCAGTCTTGGAGATTGGCATGAGGTGCCTGCAGGTGCCTCATCACCTGTGGGTTGGCCCCAGCACACCTTTCCTTCTGCTCTGGGAGCTATGCTGTCCCAAGCACTGTCAGCAGAAGCCGGATAGCAGAGTGACAGTGGAATGAGAGGTGGCCCTTTCCCCTCACCTCTCTCGAGATCCCAGTGGGTGCCAACACATTGGATCTGCTCCAAAACTCCTTCTCCAGCACTGTCACCATCTGCATCAGTAAAAGCAGCATTTCAGGATATTCTCCTTGTTCAGAAAGGAGCAGGAGCTGTGTGCATCGGGACCTCACTCTCTCTGAATGCCTCTCACACTCCTCACCCTGCCCAGCATCGCTCCAGGTGCTCTGCACACACTGCTTTCTAGAAACACCAAAGCTAAAAGCAGTCTGATGCAGAGCAGCACAGCCCTGCCAGAGTATCCTATCCCTAGCCCGGAAAGAGGGGTACCTGAGGAGGACCCCCTCACGCCCCCAGCACACACATCTGCCTGCACCCACGAGGACACCCACTGCCTCCTTCCCCTGCTGGGGAAGCAGCTTCCTCCTTGCAGAGCTGCACAGGAAGCACTGCGGTATTTATAGCTCTTTCTGAGAGCATCTTGCACAAACTCGGGGAAAAACCTTCATTCGGTGAAAAACAACCTCTGTATGCCCAGGGCTGCACAGGGAGCAGGACATGTGCTTGGTCCACTCCTGGACCCACACATCTTTAGGTGCAGGTTGTAGGACCACATCCCCCATAGTGAGTGGACCGGGATCCTTTCCTCACCTCCTTCCATCGCCATCCCATGAATTCAGCTCTCTGGACTATAGGAATCCATGCAGAGTGCAAAGATCCCTTCCACAGGGAATTTCAAGATGTCAGAATCTGACTCTGGCCTCTGCCAGGTCAAAATTTGTAGAAACAAAGTTTTGAATTCATTATTTTAAGTAATTCCAAGGTTTTGTTTCTATTCTGAATTTGAGGCAATTTCCAACAGCCACATAGTGCAGGAAAACATTGAGATTTCAAAACGCACGCTTACAGGGACACATAGAAACGTTTCAGCCCAAAACAGCTCTGAAACAGGTTCAGTTCAACTCTGAACTTTCATCTCCTGAATGAATCCAGCTTCATTTGGCCTCAATACTATAATTTATTGATAGATGTTTTCACTGAGGCAACAGAAGTTACAGGGAAGTATTCCCAGTCAGTTCTGGCCCCAACATAGGTTTATCTTCAAGACCGATAACGTTCACTTCCAGGTCAATGGCACCCAGCCTGGAGGTACACTCACCCTTAGCCATGTGCTGAAATTTGCCCCCTGAGTAACCTAAAAGACACAAAAGGTGATTAATTAGCTCAGTTAATGAGAAAAATGGCCTTTGCCAAATCCTCCTGCGTATCAAGGCACAGTGGGGGAAAGATTTAATTTAAGGGCAATATATGGACTGCAAGGAGCATGGGCACAGCAGGACTCACACATATATTCTGAAGGGGCACAGAGCTGATTTTGGGTGTCCAACACAAGTAATTGCAGTGCTGCCTCTGAGAATGCCAGTCCTGTAGAGGAGCTGCTGGTTCAGAGGATGGCTGCGATAGCTTCCCACGCTCACATGAAATCAGAGCACACTGAATTCCACCAGGCCACATCCAAGCAGCTTCTTTTCTGGAGAGCTCCAGTTTTTAATGTCGTTGACATGCAGCTTTCAACTGTGTTTGAGTCCAGAGCTGGTTACAGGCCACGTGGTTGGAAGGGCATTCATGAGAGCAGCAGAGATGAGAAAAGAGGGGGAAGAAATAAAAGGAAAAAAAGAAGAAGAAGAAAAGAAGAAAAAAAATGAAAAAAAGAGAAGAAGAAAAAAATAAAGGAAATGGAAAAAAAGAAGAAAAAAAAGAAGAAGAAAAAAAAGAAAAAGGAAAAAGGAAAAAAGGAAAAAGAAAAAAGAACAAAAGAAGAAGAAAAAGAAGAAAAGGAAAAAAGGAAAAAGGAAAAAGAAAGAAAAGAGGAAGGAAAAAGGAAAAGAAAAAAAAAGAAAAAAGAAAAAAGGAAAAAGGAAAAAAGGAAAAAGAAAAGAAGAACGAAAAAAGAAAAGAAAAAAAAGAAGAAAAAGCCCTCTGTTGTTTTCCTGCACAGGAAGGGAATCAGGAACAAAAAGCTGATGCAACCTGAGTGGCAGCCAAGTGGACACGACTGTAACGGCCCTGTTCTTTCACAACACACTTCACCCCGAGGGCAGTGGGGAAGTGTGACCCAGCCATGCGCTCAGCCCCGCACTGCAAAGGCTCTGAGTGCAGAGACCTGTGCAGCAGCAGCTGTGTCTGCACACAGCACCTGTAGTGCTGCTGTGTCTCTGCAAAGTGAGACGGAGTTTCTATTCGTGTGCTGTAAAATGTTTGATCCTTGGGAGGGTCCGGGTCGCTGCTGAGTGCTGGGGCACCTCGCCTTACACCACGTAGCTGTGCAACTCTGATATCGCTGCCATGGGACATGAGTTGGGGTTGCAGGCTCAGCCATCACGTGCCTACAGCAGCATGATGGCATGATGATGGCAAACCCAGACAACGTGCTGCAAGGATCAAAGATCTGTGCTGCCCGCAGTTGTCTGCGCTGTCCGAGGACTTCCTCCTCAGTTATTGTGAATGGTCATTCACTAAGAGAGGCCATTCATCTCTAGGGGAGCACCCAGGGCTGCATGCACACCTCTGGAAGCACAACCACAGGGAGCCTTGAGGGCTCAGCATCTCCTCTTGCTTCAAAGAAAGGAGCTGGTGGATGACTAAGTCCACCTGCTTGCTCGCCACTTATCTCAACCCTTCTGTCCCTTTCCAACCTCTGCCAGGGGCCTCAATAAGGTAAGCTAAAAGAACGTACACCAAACAGCATTCTAATTAAAGGCACGATGTGTGAAATCCTTGTTAAAGCTGTGCACTTAAGACCTTCTTCATTTGTTTGTTTCTCTTGGCTGCAAGAACTGAGCCAAGTTCCAATATTCCATCAGAGAACATTGAGGGAAAGGTTCTCATTGTGAAAGGATGCAAAGCTGGCATGGATTGGGCCATTTTGCTGGTGTCACTCCTTGAAGGGGCAACCAGCAAATGCAGCACGTGTCCTCGTTCATCTTGCTGCCCCTCTCTCCATGTTGCCTGAAAGATCCTGCCTGCGTTTGGGAGCTGAAGAGGAAACACTGGAGCTCACCACAGCCCTTCTGCTGCCATGAGCTGGGATCATCTGCCCCTGTAAAGCATTGTCTCTGCATCCTCTCTGGGAAGGACCCACGCTGAGGCTGCATCTTGAAGATAGCTGCTAACATGGGAATATTTATGCAGGTCTCTCTGCTGGAGTCAGGCCAAGCTGCCTGTGGTTTGTGGCCCACAATTGCAAACGTTACAGCAGAAGATAGTGTTTGTTTAACTGCTTGTTCTGTCAATACTGCAGCTTGCAAAAGCTCCGAGTTTGCAGAGCCAGAGCTGGTGACATTTCGGAAGTCATCTGCTTTTGCACCAAGGGGTCATTTTGCTGTGAGGTGGGACTCAACCAGGCTTGGGAATGATGGAGGAGTATTTCCTTTCCAAGAGAGATGGCACTGCTCTCCCATTAGACACTGTGCCTGGAAGTTTACAGCAAAAAACCGCTTCCCAGCCTGCCTGGAGCTCACTGTGCCTTCCAAAAAAACCTCTGTACCTGGAGTCTTCTCCTGGGGAAACCCAAAGCTCTGTGTGAAGATCCACCATTCAGACAGCTTCCACCAAGGTGCAGCAGAGTGAAGGAGCAGGAACCACTGAGATATTCAGCTTTGTCCAATTCTTTGTGCAAATACTGATGAGTCTCAGGCATCACAGCTACATACAGTGATTTATTCAAGCCTGGAGTGAAGTCCCACAGGACACCCAGTGCTTCAGTGCTCCCAGTTCAGTGTTTGGTGCTCTCTTGCCCTGAATGGTAAAATTTCCACAAGGAGTAGAAAAATGCAGATGGATGCTCCAAGCTGGAAACTCAGCAAGATGCTGTGTGCCTCAGTTCTATGGGTGCTTCCTTTTCCAACAGACTGTACAGTTTCTTGGACCACAGAAGCTCACAGACTGGTCTTGGCCGCCCCTTGGATAAGAGGAGACCTTCAGCACAGACAGGTCTCCAGCCTCAGGGATATCAGCTGCCCTTACACTGTCCTATTTTAAAGCTGAAGGGTTGTCTCCAGACAGGAAGATCTTCCCTGGGTCTAATGGGAAGCCTCCTTCCTGCAGATGGAGCCTCGGTCATCTTCTGGTCTCTACAGAGAGAACAGAGAGCCCTTCACCTTCCAGCAGGCTCTGTATCAGTTGTCTTCTCTCCAGGATAAACCCCCCAGCACATCCAAGGTTCTGCTGGTGCTTTCTCATCTCAAAACACTCAACATTTGCTCCAGTTCTTTCCTGGAGCTTTGGGAAAATACTCCCTAGGGCTCCACAACTCACATCCCCTCTGTTAGATCTGCTCACTGTGCCAGGACCACTCTCAGCCAAACTTCACCCCTCACATCTGTGGGGGTTCAGCATCACAGCTCTGGTTTTGCTGGCCCTGTTAGGCACAGCTCCATCCCCCACCACAGGAAAGGTGCAGCAGTGCCCTGAAGTCCCAGTACAGGTCTGATCCTGTGGTCAACACTAGGAAGACATTGAGCACAGATTCCTGCATACATTTCAGCTCCTGATATCTTGTTGATGTTTTTCTCTGAAAAAAAAAATAAAAATAAAAATAAAAATNNNNAAAATAAAAAATAAAAAATAAAAATAAAAATAAAAATAAAAATAAAAATAAAAATAAAAATAAAAATAAAAATAAAAATAAAAATGGGGATATCTGCCCACAACTTGGTAACAGGTGGAGTATTACTAGTATGTAGCCTAGGGCTCTGAAAGGTCCCAAGGTTGCACAAGCAGAGTCAATAAGCTGCAGTATGCTGTCTGGAGCAGCAGGTCTAGCGGGCAGATGCATCTGTGGGCTTCTCCCAGCAGGGTTGGCTCCCTGATGAAGCTCCTGAAGGAGAGATAAGCACTGCATGGAGTCAGCAGTAGAGCAGGGAGGAAGCCCTGGTGCCCAGGACCCACTTCCAATGCCCCTTTTACAGCCCAGTCCCACTTTCTTTTCCTAGCTGTGAAAGCACAGCTTTCCTTCTGGAGTGCCTTGAGCTTCTTGTGAACTAGAACTGAAGTGCTGAGCTGGGAAAGCTGCTGGTTTCATTGCTTCTCAGAATAGCAGCTCTATTTTTTTATTTTTTTTCCATAAGTCTTATATATAAACTGCTGCTGTTGTGGGGTTTTATGACAAAGACAGCGAGTCCAGGAAATCAGCAGTGGTTTCTGTTATCTGGAGCACAACCACATGAGAGAGGGAAAAGGGTGTCACACTCCAGGAGCCTGTTCATGGAAATTAGTATCTCATTGCTTTGCCCCTTGAGAGCTGGATATTTATAACCCCTCACATCTCCTCCTGCTCCTTCCTGACACCAGCTTCAAAACTTGCTCGTGCTGTTAACCCCACAGCAGTAGCTGGCAGGGGACAATCACACCTCCTGCCTTCCCCCATTTCCACGTGTAATTCTTTACCCACCCACTGCAAGGCCAAATGCCATGGTTGCAGCAGTTCAGGGGTCTCCCATCTCCTGGCATGCTCTGTCCTGCTCTTGTGGGTCTCCATAAGCACCCAGAAATCACTGTGCAGACTGCAATACAAAAAGGACATGGACTTGCTGGAGCAGTGCTGTGCAGGGCTGTGGAAATGATGCAGGGAATGGAGCATCTTAGTTATGAGGAGGGCTGAGAGTTGGGGCCTTTCAAACTGGTCACCCTTGTGTGTCAGAGCTGCTCTTCTTGTGCCCCCCACCCTCTTCTGCAACTTTGCAGTGGATGAAGCCTTGATCTGAATGGTTTGAAGTGAGTTTCTTCTAACAGAGTGCTGTGGCCAAAGCCCTCCAACCCGCTCATGTATCAGCCAGGCTTTACCACTCCCCCAAGTGGAGCATCTCAATGCAATTACCCTGGAGAAAGCAGTAGAGTGGGTGTCCTCCAGGAGCAGCAAAACATCCAGTGGCTGCCACCACGGGACCCCTTGCCTGCATTGCCTCCACTTTTCCCAGCACAAAGTGACCCAGCTGTCCTGCCAGGGCCCCCTACACGCCCAAATCTCAGGGACCCAAACACTGCACAGGCAACGCCTGCCACATTCCTGAGCAGTGACACTGGCTTGCCCCATCAAAGGCTTAAAAGCATTCCCCAATGACCAAAAAAATGGAGACTATGAAGCACACGCCAAGATCTAGATGGAGCCATGAAACACGTGCATTGCTCATGCTATCAGCAGTGAAGGGTGATCATTCCAGAAGTGCCTGCAAAGTCTGTGTGCTCGGTGTCACCTACTCCTATACCTCAAGAAGAAAACTGCATTGTTCATAAAATATTGGAGAGCTTAAGTGAGAATGCTGGGAAAATCTATGCAACATGGATCAGCTCTTCACATGGGGGGGGATCAAGAGCAGTTTTGTGCCCCTGTGTGCTACTATGAAGGCCTCGTGCCCATGCTGAACCTTGCCAGACCTCTCAAGCCCAAGCCCAGCACCTTCCCAGCTGGCAATCTCCAGCTTAAATGCCCAGAAAATAGCCCAGGATTCAGTGCCCTGGCTGCAGTTTGGCTCCTGCTTGCTCATTCTTGCCCTGCTCCCAGCATCATAGTGCTCCTCTCTGCTCAGTGCTCACGGAGCTCAGCTCATGGGGTCCCAGTGCAGGGCTCTTCAGACTTCTGCCTTGGGGTTATTCTAGCTGAAGTACAGTTGGCACTTGGCTGCAAGTGCATTGATCTCCTGTC
Organism: Odontophorus gujanensis; assembly: GCA_013399175.1. Lineage (NCBI taxonomy): Eukaryota > Metazoa > Chordata > Aves > Galliformes > Odontophoridae > Odontophorus > Odontophorus gujanensis. Next base: position 148,754 of record VXAB01001573.1, read on the forward strand.
TCCAGAGCTGAGGGTGTATCTCATGCAACAGAGTGAGCCACACTATTGCTGCATATCCACAGCAAGAAGGAAATCTTGCTTCCTATTTTCCTATCTTGCCCCCTTCCTCCCTGCTTACATAGTGCCAGCTCCCTGTGCACCCCTCCCTGAAGCAACAGAGAACTGTCCCAGATGATTCATCTGCCTCCAAAAACGCAGTCATGGAGCACAGCCCCTCTGGCCAAACAGGTCAGCCAGGCAGGTGCTTTGCCACAAACTCTGGCACCCATTCTCCTTCTCTTCACCCCATCCTGTGACCCCTACTTTTGCATCCTGCATCAAGGCAGGGACCTCCTTGTGCCCACCAGCACTGATTATCCATCCCAGCATTGCCTTCGCTGGGACCCGGTCTGAGGGAACACGATGCAGTGCAGAGGACTCAAAGTGCCTCTCCAGTGCACACAGCACAGGCTCTCTCTGCCTGGCACTCTGCTACTTTCACCAGCTTGTCCCTTACACAACAGATGCCTTCAGCAATCAGTGTTCCCAAAAAGGGCAATTGCATTTTAATCCCAACAACGGCAGCAGCAACTGTTTTCCCGACATCACATGTGCCAGCAGCTCTTGTGGATTTTGGTGGATTCTGGCCAAAAATATGCATTTTAAGCTATGGCATCTTTTCAGTTATTCCCAATTAATTGATAAAACTCGCCTAAGCATCCAGCCCACTTTCTTCATATGAGAAAAAAAATGCATCTATGTGAAAACTGGGCTTCCAAGCCCCCCCTGCTTGGGGTGACCTGCGGGCAGCTGGCACACATCCACAGCACTTCTCGAGTCTGCTGCCTCGGCCCTATTGGTGACATGACAAGATTGCTAAAAGCCAGGTAGCAGCACGCCAGTGCTTGGTGAGAGCAGTTCTACCACCCTAAATACCAACAGATGTGTTCTTCTTCATTCTGGGGAGCATCATGAAAAATGGGAGAATGGACTAGTGGAGATTTTTTTTCTTTTCTTTCTTCAAAACAAAACAAACATGTCCATGTCCTGGCTTGGAAGGACGCTGGTCTGAAAGCAGCTCCCCAGTGCACAGCCCACAGAGCAGCTCCTGCCAGTGCCACTGCTCATGCTGGTGGGCATGGTGAGGCCAGAATCCAGCTATGTAAACACACGTTGGATCCCACAGGACACCGCCACGCTCCGTCACCATGTGCTGCCAATTAGCTGACAACAACACCATTTGTTTTCAGGAATACTGAGCTGATGAGTAACAAAAATAGGAACCTGAGAAACAGGTCCCCGTGACCTGGATCCCAGGCAGCTCTCCCAGGACAGAACTTTCAGTGGCCCTGAGTCACACACTCCTCCTCCCCAGCCACGCCAACCGGAGCAGCCGGGCACCCAACCCACACAAGCTCACATCTTCCCAGGGCTTCTTCCTCCTCCCCACGCTCACCATGGCCTGTGCTCAGATTGCTTAGCAGGCAAAAAAAGCAGTCGGGCATCCTAATGTCCTCCAGGGCATGAGAGGAGCAGAGTGAGGCAGAGAAGTATTCTCATATCCATGAGGAAATACCTGGAGAATCATCTGTTCCCAGCTCTGCTGTAGCCCACCCCATGCCCATGAGCACTGATTATCCCAACACTGCCTTTACTGGGACCCAGACTGAGGGAACACAGTGCTGAGCAAAGGACTCAGAGTGCCTCTCCAACAAACACAGCACAGCCAATGGTGGACAGGAGGCAGTTTCTCTCTCCAAAGCCACATCAACCCAGGGAAAACAGCCACTGCTCGTTGAAAAAGAGGTTGCGTAACATGAAGGAAAGAGAAGAAAGATAAACAGCAACAGCTCCTTCTGATGACAGTGCAAGAAACTCCAGCCTAAGCCCCCCAGAAACCCACAACCACGGCCCCAGCTATCCCACGTCTCCAAATGCACAACAATTGCATGAAGCAACTTTGGTGGAGCAGAGAAACCACAAGCAGCCACAGGAGCACCAAGAGATAATGAGAAAAAACCTCAGGGTCTTTGACCATGCCATGCAGAGTGAGGAGCACTGCACCAGTTGGGAGGCAAAGCCCCAGTGCTGCCAAGCTCCACTGCTCCCACTGCAGCAGGCCTAATTCCAGTAGGATGGGGCTGGGAGGAATGGGCAGAGGGGTCCCAAGAAGGCATGGCCATGCAATGGGTGCCCTGACTCAACAGGTTCACTGCCAGAGAAATTGCTGCTATGTTATTCCAGACCAGCTTGAGGGGGATCCCAGTGACCAGGACAACCAGCAAAACCCCATGGCAGTGCCCAGCAGCAGCCAGGCCTCAGGTTTCTTAAGCTGGCACAGACCTACAGGTTCCTGGCTTGAGACGGGATCTCTCTTTTGGCTTGGCTGGTGCAGGGGAAGGGATTCACTTGGTACTGGGAAGGATAGTCATGGGGGATGCTGGGGGGACTGTGCAAGAACAGACCCACCTTGGGTCTGTCCTTGTACACAAGGACAGCCTGTCTGGCACCAGGAGTGGCTTGGGGTACCAGGGTGCAGTCTGTGTAGCACAGGAGAGCTGCACCCACCAGCAGCATCCCCAGGGCTGCATGGCACTGCAGGCTGACCCTGAGAGCACAGAGCAGGAAGGCTGAGGGACACCTCGCTGTGCCGGGCTCAGCTGCCTGCCCCCTTCCCCAGGCTGAAAACCTCAGGCACGGAGCGAGGAGCAGCCAGGGGAGAGGAGGTAAGAGAAAGCAAAGGGGGGAAGCTCGTGTCTCAGTCGTGTGCGTCTCAACCGAAGTCCAAAGCAGGAGGCGCTTGCAAAGGACGCTGGAAAAATTCCAGTGATGTTATCTGCCCCCACAGAACAAGATTAGCCCAGAGGGAAGAAGAAGGAAAAAAAAAGTTGTTTACAAGCTGGGCCAGCAGCTCAGTGGCTGGAGCACACACACCAGACTCAGCTGCTGGCCCGGCTACGTCTGTGCCTTCAGAAGCTGCACCAAACCCTCCCATGCTCTGGGTAACACCTCCTGCACTTTCCAAAGTGTTTCTCTCTAAAAGCAGATGAGGAATCACAGGATAATGTGGCACCTGGATTCATCTCTCCTAGAGGAGCCTTTCATCAGGAGAGGGAATTTTGGGGTGCTGTTCAGTGCATCCTTCTGTTGCCACTGCCACCAGACCACGAGTGCCCAGAGCCCCAGTGAGGAGATGCATCATGCTTTCTTGTAAGCTCCACTTCTTTTCTCTGAATTGAAATCAAAGTGTTTTTAAGAAGCTCATGTTCTTTCAGGGTAGACCCAGCCACATGTTGGGATGCAGGGTTTACTCAGCTCGTGCAGAGGCAGATTCCCCATGTCCTGTCCAGGGAAGTGGTTCTTGTTCCCTCACTTGTCCACTTGGAGACAAGAAATAGCCATGGTAACAGGTGTCTAAAATAAGATGCTGTTGGCCAATATTTTCTTTTGTCAGAGCTACAGCCCATGTCAAGGAGCCTAATATTAACTGAACTTCTAAATTCTGGCTTGTTGACATCATTATTTAAAGCCACATTGGAGGAATTCCATTGGAATTTGTTCCTGGTTCAGTGTTGATAGCACCATTGCTTCCATTGGACTTCACAGCTTCAAAGTAGAGTTTCTCAAACCGTTGCAATTGTCCTTCCAAACAGATCCTGCACAGCTGGTCACCAAGTGCTGGGACAAAGGGGAACCCCCCAGACACCCAACGGAGTGCAGTGGTGTGAGGATAGCTGCACACTCATGGCTGCATTACAGAAGCATGGCACACACAATGCTTGTTTTGTTGTTTAATAGCCAACCCTCCTGCATACAATGTGACCTATTCTGCACCTCAGGGAACTCAGTGCTTGCTTTAGTGATTCAGATCTGGCTTTGTCCAACCCAAGTCCTTCCCAAATGCCACAGCCAACCAGACAAACCTCAATCTGCTTTGCCCATGGGAGCTGCTGCAAGCTAAGAGAATGCAAGAGGAGAGCCATGCAGATGCCTGGCATCCTCCGCCCTTTAGGGAAAAGCAATGCTTCAGGAATCCTCTGTGATTTAGACAAGGAGTTAAGCTGATGTGGAGGTGATTTGTACATAGTTCTGCCCCACATCTGCCCACAGCCACGGATCCAGTTGCAGCTGTAGCTGATGAATCTCAACATCGTTCACAGCACTGCAGACTTCCAGCCTTCCACTCCACATCTCCATTCTCAGCCTTTGTCCTTCAGTGAGTGGGAGGCTGCAATGGGACTTATGGCTGTCCATCCCTCAAAGAGAAGCCTTATCCTTAATAGGTCGTATTTGAAATCACTTCAGTTTGGGAACTTGCAGGAGCTCTGCAGAGCCATACCAAGTGCATAGTGGGAATTGCATGGCCAGAAGAAATGCCCCAGAATAAACCCTCCCTATCCATCAGTACCTTCTACGACCTACAGAGCTTTGCCTGTGTATTCTCACCTCTTGTCCCCCTGGTTTTGGGGACATGCAGACTTTACCACAGTGATATCACTGGAGCTGTGCAGTCAGTGCATGATGAGCAGGGATAAAATATGAGGAGGGGACGCCTAGAAGCAAAAGCACAAGTGACGCAGTGTAGGTGTAAAGCAGGCTGCAGGCACGCTCGTAGGAGGGAAAATGTTTGCAGTGTTCTGGTGCTCAGGTTGCTGAGTTGATGAACCTACATAGGTGCCTTGACCTAGGACACACACACAGGTGGTGCTTCCAGATCCCAAAGTCATGCAGAGCCAAACCGGTGCCTCCAGAACAGCAATCTCATTAATTCCCAGGCACGAAGCATGAAAATCCCCTCCCTCTTCACGCTGGCTAATCTCACTTCTCCTTCTGGAAGGAGAAACCAGATCAGCAACTCATCCAGCCTGAAAATAATTCAGCCAGAAACGGAGCTCTTTTGGCTGGGGTCAGCTCTCCAATCTGTCTGATTATGTTATCCCCTGGATGTCGCACCAGTATCACCCTGATGACAGCAGGGCAGGCAGACTGGGGAAGTCCTGTACCAGGAAGCCGTGAATGACATGCTTCTGGAGGTGGCCTCTGCAGTGACTTAAGGCAGGGGTGATCAACCAACAGCCCTCAGGGCCGGAGCTGATATGCAAACTGTTCATCTGCTTTCCCAGAAGGTCCCCACTGTGTCCAGGGACTGATTACAGATGGGTCTGTGGATACATCTCTCTGCCCCGTACCCCTTTTCTGGCTTCTGCTTCATGAAGGAGAAGGGAGAAAAGCTGCCGTGAAGAGGGAGGGGATTTTCTCTAAGATGCTCTCTCACCTGCCAACTTGTTTGCAAAGTGAATAAGGCATTTACCCCCCTTGGGGTCTTTTGTAATTGAAACATGGAGAGCCCCTTCTCCCTGCTACACTTGCTCAGGAATTCCTGCCATGAGCAGAGCTCAAGCTCTGCACCTCTCCTCCGGCTGAGAGAGGATTTCACATCTGGAAAAATCTGCAATGGTGAAGGCAGACACTCCCCTCAAGTCTGTTCCTCACCTGGGTGTGCATTTGCAGACGAACTCTCCGTCATGAGGGTATATGTGCAGGAGTAAGTGTTTATGAGCACTCAAAAATGCATCTGTGAAAATCCCTAGCATTAAAGAACAATCATTATATAATTACATTAAACAATTAAACAACTGATTCATCAGTTAGAGGCTCACCAACAACACCTGAAACTCATCCCAGGCACTTAATGAGGCAGAAGGTGACACAAACAATCACAGCAACCAGAACATCCCAGAGGTTAATGCCCTGTGCTCTGCCTGGGGATGGGAAGGTGCTTTCTGCTCCTTGCTGCTCACCTCTGAGAGCACTCCCTTCTCTGAGCTGTTGGTTTAAGGTGTTTTGATATAGAGATGTTCCATAGAAGGAACCCCTTGGGTCAGTGCTGTGTGATGAGGTGCTCCCCTATAGTGCCTGCACTGCCCAACTTCAGTCCCTTTGTGATAGTGTATGCTTGGGCCTTATTTCTGAAGTAATGCAGTTGAAAACAAACAACTCTGGCAACCTTTGGAACACTCTGTAGGTACTTCCTCATCCTCAACAGGGTCTGTGAGCAAGAGGGATACGCAGAAGACGTAAATGCTATCTAGCTCCATGCGGCTGCCTGTCCCAAGTCTCCAGAAAAGAGCTGTTATTATCAGAGCTGTGATCTGTAACGCTGAAGTTAAAGGCTGCACAGGAAAGCACACACACAGACGTGGAATGGAGCTGGGGAAGCAAGTTTAGCTTTGCCATCACCTTCCAAGTGTGTAACCATGCAGCACTAATGCCTTCAAGAAAGAAATCTTCCATCAAAGCAACAAAATAAAGGGGAAAAATCACCACTGTGCTTTCGTACGCTTACAGGGAAGAGCCAGGTCCTCCAGAGAGCACCAGTGCTGAGTTAATATTACCTGGCTAGCACAGCTCTGCAGAGAAGCAGGTGGGTTGCACTGGGACACAGTGAGCAAAACTGCATGCACAGAGTAAAAACACTGCTGCAGAAAGAGTTATACCAGCAAATTTCTGCTTGTAACATTCACCTTGCTAGCAGCTGCACTTAGGCAATGTCAATTCATTCCTGCTGGGAGGGCATTGCCAGCAGGGGAATGAAGGCATCTAGCTGATGCTGCTGTGTGAGCGACCTCAGTCATGATGGCTGGTAAGGCTTCTCTGTGAGGTATCATCCCATTGCTGCTCGTGCAGCAAGAACTGCAGGCCAGCAAAATCTCTTCTCATGGTGCATGCTGCTCGTAGGGACCAGGCTGCAGCAGCTCTGGCAGCATTCAAGACACCTTTGCATGCACATCCTTCAGTATGAACAAGAAATCCAACACAGCCGCCACAGTGCGATCGGGTGCAAAGGCTTTGTCAGAGCAGCAGTGGGGAAGAAGATAAAGGCAGTTGACACCCTCAGAGAGCTGATCTGATGCCATTTGCAGTATCAGGTGAATGACCTCCCTGCTCGGGAGGCAGGAGACAGCCATACCAAATGCAAGAGAACACAATGAAAGGAAGCGCAGTTCAAAATTAGTGCTTCATGTGAATGCACCACCATTCCCCGCTTGCATGGACTGGGAAATGACCTGCCAGTAGTTCCCCAGCACCCCAGGCCCACCCTTACACCAAGGCACATGAGCCCCTAACTCCCAGGGGAGTCTGTAGGACACAGGGTGCCGCGGGGCTGTACTCTTCCCCCCCCCCCCCGCCCGCGTGGCGGGACCCCCGGCCGCCCCCACAAGGGACACGGCGGGC
>VXAB01001573.1:156108-186298 GCA_013399175.1 Odontophorus gujanensis
GCCGAGCCGAGCCTGCACCGAGTCTCCGAGCCGGGCAGCGGGCAGACCATTGTGCTGTCGGGGGCCGGGCAGCACTGGGCCGCGCCTCCAATGGGTGGAGGGGGGCTGGGCTGGGTGTCCCGCCCCTGTCCGCTCCTCTATAAGTGCCGGGAGCCGCGCGCCCTGCGTGTAGCGAACTGAGTGGAGCCGAGCGTTGTCGTTGGTGCTCGGACCCGCTGGAGCCCCGGATCGGTGCGTACCCGCGCGGACACAGCCGGGCTCCCCGCCGCGGTCCCGGGGCGGTGCGCAGGAGCGCCGCGGTTCGAGGCGCGCTGGGCTTTACCAGCCGGCAGCGGGCGGGCGGGCTGTAGCTCGGCTCCCCGGGAGGGTGCAGCGCCGTGCCTTCCACGCGGGGCGAAGGCGGGGGTTGCTCCGGGCTCCGCGGTGGAAGTCGTCTTGGACGGGAGTGGGAAGCGGTGCTATTCCCGGGAGCCTTGCCCTGAGCCGTGTGTCGCCTTGCAGGGGCCTGGAGCTATGGCTGAACACATGATGATGTCCATGAACCACGGTGGCACTGGGCTGCAGAGCTACCGGATGGGTGTGAGTGGGCTGCAGGGACCACCACAGCATGGGCAGCATGTGCTGAGGACGCTACCTGCAGCTGGTCAGATGATGCCGTATGGAGGGGCTGGAATGGATGGTGCGATGAGGCCCAGACCCAACCTCAGCGGGCAGATGAGCCACCACCAAATGCAGAATGCGATGATGTTCAATGGTCCAAGTCAACAGCAGCAGCAGTACATGGGGCCAGTGGGCACCCAGCAGCTCATGGCTAGTATGCACCTACAAAAACTCAACACCCAGTACCAGGGTCACCCCCTGGGCATGAGCAACGGGCCCCTGGGAGCTGGTACTCAGCAGTACAGAGTGGGGCCAAGCCAGCACCCGGGCATGCAGCACATGCCCTCACCGGCTCTGACCTTGAATGTTATGGACACTGATCTCATAGACGAGGAGGTTTTGACATCCCTTGTCCTGGAACTGGGGTTGGACCGGATTCAGGAGCTGCCAGAGCTGTTCTTGGGACAGAACGAGTTTGACTTCATTTCAGACTTTGTTAGCAAACAGCAACCCAGTGCCATCAGCTGTTGAGGGGCTTTGAGCTCCTCCTTGTGTCTTAGTGGTTTTGAGTTTGTTTCTAACTTCCTTCTCCACCTGCCATCCTCCTCCCTTCCCCTGCCTTGCCCTGTCCTGGATTCCTGACCTCCCTAAAGAGACAATCATCGGACACTGGCTTGCAATGGATTGCTTTTCTCTTGTGTGGTTTTTCATTTGGGAGTTCATGGGGAGGGAGTGTGTACCCCAAACAGAGCAGATCAAGAGCTCTTTCTGTAGAGCTGTCTCTAAATGGCATTAACAGGATTTCTGGCTTAAATGGAAGTAATGGACTTACAACTTTCCACAGCCGGGCTTTGAGCACAGGGAGCGATGGGCAGCTGGCAGCCCTGCCAGGAGCTGGATTTGCTCAAGGATTCTGCAGTGCCAGCAANTTTTGACATCCCTTGTCCTGGAACTGGGGTTGGACCGGATTCAGGAGCTGCCAGAGCTGTTCTTGGGACAGAACGAGTTTGACTTCATTTCAGACTTTGTTAGCAAACAGCAACCCAGTGCCATCAGCTGTTGAGGGGCTTTGAGCTCCTCCTTGTGTCTTAGTGGTTTTGAGTTTGTTTCTAACTTCCTTCTCCACCTGCCATCCTCTTTCCTTCCCCTGCCTTGTCCTGGATTCCTGACCTCCCTAAAGAGACAATCATCGGACACTGGCTTGCAATGGATTGCTTTTCTCTTGTGTGGTTTTTCATTTGGGAGTTCATGGGGAGGGAGTGTGTACCCCAAACAGAGCAGATCAAGAGCTCTTTCTGTAGAGCTGTCTCTAAATGGCATTAACAGGATTTCTGGCTTAAATGGAAGTAATGGACTTACAACTTTCCACAGCCGGGCTTTGAGCACAGGGAGCGATGGGCAGCTGGCAGCCCTGCCAGGAGCTGGATTTGCTCAAGGATTCTGCAGTGCCAGCAAAGTTAAAGGATCCCCAGAGAGAGGATTGTCTCCCCACTGCATGGTTTGAACTAGTTTGCCCTTGCAAACATGGGTGGGGTTAGATTATTTCTTGGGACTTTCTGCTGTGACAGTGAATAGGTTTTCAGTCTTGTCTGTTCAGCTCAGAAAGGGGCACTTTCCCTCCAGCAGGCTTTTTTTATCCCCCTGGACAGACTGAGCAAAATAACTATGCCTTGGGGAAGGGTGTGTATAGGTGCCTAAATGTTCATCCCTGTGGAACGATGGGTCTCTGACATGTACAATTAGCAATCAACTGTAAAATTTAACCCAGTGTTTGAGGCTGATTCAGGCATAAGGCTTAAAGCTGCAGTCTGGCTCCACTTTTTTCCACCTCTGAAACCAAATAAAGACTGTGCAACTGTATATTCCAGAGCTAATCTTATTTATTTTTCCTATGATTATTTATTTGCAAAGGGCTCCTTTTGTTATTTGGCTTTGGGACTGCTGGGAAGGATGCTTGGAGAGTACTGCAGCTTTAAGATGCTGGCTTCAGGAAAAAGAAAGCCTGGGATAGTTTTCAAGCTGCGCTTCAGATAGTCGCTGCAGCCCAAGGTCTTTATGCTGAGCACACAGGGCTGTGTAAATCTAACACCCTCGGAAAGTGATAAAGATGACTCGATTCTTAATTCCCTTACTCGGGGAAGGTTACATGTAAAAGCTGGTGGGGTTTTGTTTCCTCTGCTGTCTCTCGTTTCCAGGCACTGTGGAAAGCTCCCTTTAACTCCTAGTTGCTGCTGCCCCCTGCTGCTGACAGCTCAACAACCGAGAGAGAATGTACGGATGAATTTGCAAATAAAAGCTGAAACGTCTCCACTGTGCGTTTGTTCAGTGCTGTCTCTGGAGTGGGTGCAGTGTGAAAAAGTGGGAAGAAGTGGTTTCTTCACTCCTGTCGGTGAATTCCCATCGCCACTGATCCCAACCTGACACTTGAGTTGTGAGGATTGTGTTTGGAGCTTAATGCCTGGAATAATCCAATCCTCATAGCATGGCGGGGAAGGTGAAGTGCTTCTTGGTACTGAGGTTGATGTCCTGTGGATGGTGGCTGCTGCTGCCTGACCCCAAGGTGCTCAGATGTGTGTGGGGACTCTTTAACTCTTCTTGCAGACCACGAGTATCTCCATCAGCTGGGTTACAGCTGCACTCAGAGACCTCTGCTACTGTTTTCTATGCCATAAAGGTCTTAAAAAGCAAGATGGCCTTCAGCTCTCCCAGAGCTATGATTTTTCTCTCTGAGTGGTTCCCAGCAAGCCCTCTTGCAGTGCAGGAGTATTCCCAAGTGTCTCTACTGCCCTGCAACAATGGGGTTGTGGATGCTGCTGTTCAAGTGGCTGAATAACTTTGGCCACGCTTTGAATCACCTGTTGGTGGCCCGTGGCTTTGTTCCTTGTGCAGCTTTAAAGTAAGTGTGCAAGGCTGGTGTTGAAGAGCTCCATTTGGGCTGTCTGCCTGGGGGCGATTTGCTGCCAATGACCTGCAAAGAACACCGCTTTCTCTGCAGAGGTCATAGTTAAACAGCTAGAAGTTGGCAGCTGGATTTGTTCCTCAGATTAAAAGTAGCTGAACCTAAAATAAACAGGCGTGTTACAGGTTGTCGGTTGTGGCTGCAGGGGGAGCGGGCAGTGTGATGCACCATTGCTGCCTACAGCATCACAGCTACAAAGCAGGGAACCATGTCCACCCTGCAGCTGTAGGACCGTCAACTTTAGCATTTAAGTGGCTCCCCAGGAACAGGGACACGTTGCTCTGTAGGAAGCACTTAGCATTTGATGCGGTTTGGATAGGGGAATGTGTCTGCATGTTCCTTTTGGATCCATCCCTACGTCCTGTTGGAAGGTGGTGCAGGGTGCTGCTGCTTTAAGCTGGAGCACAGGAGCTGAGAGTGCTGAAGGTGTGAAGGCACTGCAGGGCCTCAGTCAGCATTGCTTTGGGAATTTGTCCCAGCAGACTCAGCTGGGAGTATTCCAGTGTCAGCTTTTTCATAAATGCAAACTTGAGAGCAGGAATGAATCCCTCACGGGTGTTACCTCTGCGTTTCCCTAGAAGATACTGTTGTGGTCAGCTGTATGTATGACCCCAGACAACTCAGGCCAGAGCCACTTATGGTTTCTGCTAGTGATTCACTGTTTGTGGCCAGGTTAGCCTAATTTCGGCTTTACCCAGTGAGCTGACCATGAACTCTTTACCCGCAGGCAGGGTGTTACACCAAAGACTCGGTATCTGCAGGGAGCTGACACAGAGCACTGCAAACCATCGCTGAATGGCAGTGCCATGACAGTTTGGGAGCTCTGAGGACAAAAGCAGTGTCTGTGCAGGATGTGCTCTTCAAGTCTGAAGCAGAATCCTTGCACAGTACTAAGAGCACATCCTGCACAGATGCTATCAGATGATGGCGGAAGGAAGGAAAGCATCTCTCCTCTAACACCCCAGGAATCCCTTGTCTTTGCTGGGGCAGAATGAAGATTCTCCCATCCCACTCCCTGCTCCTGATGGGGTAGCTGGGGCATTCCTGTCCCCTGACCTGGACTGGACACTATTTCCAAATAGGTTTTGTAATTATACTCATGAAGACTACCCCTTGAGGCAGGGAGTGTAGGTGTGGAAGCATGGAAAGAAAAGGTTTTCTGTACATCTTTGTCTCAGCCCACGTGTTCTCAGGATGATGAAGTTTGCAGATAACACCCAGTGATACAAAGTAGTAGAGAACTGGGGAAGGATCTGTAAATAGTGAGTGATTGAGTGATAGAATGAGCCATGGTATATATCAACTGGTAACTGTAGATTTGACCTTTCCTGACTTCAGTGCAGTGCTGGTCTCTTCAAAACAGCTGCAGCTGCTCAGGAAAGATCTTTGTGTCATTATGAATATTTGTATGAAATATCTGAGCTTGCAGTTCAGCAAAAAAAAAAAACAAAAAACAAAAAAAGAGAAAAGCAAAGGGAAAGTTAGCAATCATTAGGAGAGACTTAGAAAGCAGAAGCCAGAAATGAGTGCCCTGCAGTCAACACAGAATTCAGCTGCATGCTGCCTGTGCTGGTGAACTGTCCCAGATGCTCACCTGTTCATCACAAAAATTATACATACAGAAACTGCTGAAAAAGGGGCACCGTGAAGCAGAGAAATGTTTCTCAAAAGGAACCACAAAATAGACTGTGGCCCTCCAGTCAGGAAGCAAAATTTTAGGTAGCAAAGATATATATAAAAAATAAAAGGGAACAAGAAGTGATTTTCCCCAGGTGTAATCAAAGATGTCTGGTGATCCCTGCAACTTCGGGTCCCAAAACAGACAAAGTCCCATTTGCTGTCCAAGGGACTGGGAACACCAGATGAGAACTGCTGGGGAAGATCAAGCCAAAAACCCATCTAGGCTTATGTGCTCCCTGAGAGCAGGTAGAGAGGAATTCTGAGAAATCAGGTGATTGTATGTGGTTCTTATGATGCTCCTTCCCAGCCTCTGGGAAGTAATGTTCCAAGGAACTCCTGTGCCACAGGTTGTCCCTACCATGAAAAATACCCAGCTGGGGACCTACTCACCCTATGGCTGCAATCGCTGTTTAATTTGTGGATACATTCAGCAATATCTCGTGCTGTTGAAATGCAGAGAGCTGTGAAGATGTAAGAAAGCACTCTGTAAGATGCTCACGCTCTGTAAGCTCCTCTTCATTGTAAACCTGCCACTGACTCACTTCGTTAGGCATCCCCTCATCCCCAATCATTCCATAAGTTATCTCCAAACCAGTAATGATTTTATAGCTTCTGTGATGTTCCTCCCACAGCCACTCCCCATTCAAGAATCTCTTCATCTTGTAGATTGTCTTAAATCACCTTTTTCTGTACTGTCTGTAGTTTTACAGGATGAGGGAAGAAAGGGCAGTAGTTTAAGCCGTAGACATGTCATGTATTTCTCCAGTGCTATATATACTCAGCGTTTTCTCTCTCTTTTGGGTCAGCAGTTTTGTGTACCCTTTGGTCTCTGGATCATAGAGAAGGGCATCACAGTCAAGAAGGGCAGCACAGAGGGGCTGTGCATTCCTGCCCTGAGCCAGGCAGGCTGTGTTCTCCTGCACACGCTGCTGTGGAGCATGCAGGGGGAACGGTCCCACTTTTCTGAAGTCGCTTTCACCAACTGAAACATGGATTCCCAGGAGCTTCCACATGTGCCTGCATGACTGGGAATCGGGGAAAGCATCTCTTTGCCAAATCCAAATGATATTCCAGATCCAACAGACTAAACCCATAGCTTTGCAAGTAACTGCTTTTGCAAGCATCTAATCCCAACCCAGTTCCTAATTCAGCCAGTGTGCTGAAAGAAGGGGGAGAGAAGAGGGTATCTGCACCTCAAGTCTCTGATAAAGCACACTGGCTTACTCTGTGGTGCCACTCTCAGCAGTGTTTGTAAGATGAAGGTCCCTGGTGGGGTATGTAGTAGTTTATGGCACATTACAACACTCATCACTTTCAGATGCTGGTTTCAGTCTGCCGTTAGGTCGCTTCATAATTGCTACACCAAGGTATGGACCAAGTCCTGCTTTTCCTGTTTCAACTGTAAATGCAGAAGACTGTTACAAGGCATTATAGCAAGCTGAAAGAAGTTTTGGAAATCCAACTAAGTCCTATTGTCAGTTGTGTGTCTGTGTAGCTCTGAAGCACTGGGACCTTCCAGTGTGAAGAGGGCCACGTTGCATCCTGCAGCCTCCGGATGGAAGATTATTTCCTTTCCAAATTTGCCAGAAATCTCCCTGAGTTCACATTTCCAGGGAATTCTACAAGTTCAGCCTGCTACAAAAATCTGTGTCTTACTCATGACCTGTGAAGCACAGCATGGGTGAGGAGACCAGTTCAACAGCTATCTTGTCTTCTCCCACTCTGTACCGTGAGCAGTGCCAAGAGCAAGCTGTGTTTGCAAAGGGGACACTGCTAGATTAGAGATGGAGCAATGGTTTCAGTAATTAAACACAGTTTTCCTCAGAATTTCTGATGAGATTTGTAGTGTCCCCAGAGGAAGAGGAGCTCAGCAATGCCCCACAGAGCTGCTGCTCTGCTGGAGGGGCTCAGGAGAAGTTAGGCAGCATTGCCCTATTCAGTGAAATGAAGTAAAATCCTCAGAACAGCATGTCAGGGAAGTGAGATTTGAAGATGCCTATTCATCTCCTTTGATAGGAAAGGAAAGCAAGCTAAGCCTTGGGGGCTGTGTGCTATGCACCCCAGAGCAGACAAATGCCATCCCAAGTGGATGCATGCAGCCAACACTGCACACTGTTCAGTGGCTTGAAAAGGCACTGTAGAAAAACACTGCTGCATTCCACCTGTACACCCTGAGGAGCAGGCCCTTGTGACAAGCACAAGTGTTGCCTGCGTTAGAGGCACGGCTGCTACAAATGCCTGATCTCTCCTGCAAAGCCTCTGCGACAACCCAGGGCTGCGAACATCCACTGCACAGCTGAACTGTTTAAGGCTGCATCAGATTGGAGCATTGTAATTCCAAAGTGTTCTTGAAAGCTGTCGGTGCTGCGGGGTGTCCCAGCAGATGGTCTGCACGACCTGCCCCATTCATTTCGGTCTGAAGGACATGGGGGTGAATTTAAGGCAAGGAAAACAAAGCTGCCAGAGTCCCTGCCCCCTGGCTGTTTATAAATAGCCCATCTCAGGAAAAGGCACTTTCCGTTCTTGTGTCAGTACATTGCAAAGAGCTGAAGAGGCCTTCCTCGTCTTTTCAGTGTGCAAACCTCTGTGTCTGCCTCAGTGTGCTCAGCTCTCAGGGCCAGGCAGGGGACCCAGCTTCCCATCCTGCAGTTTGGCACTGCCAGCAGGCAGAGGGACGCTCCCTGCAGCAGGATAGGATGCTCCACCAGCTCCTTCATTTCTGCACTGCTGATTCGGGTTACATGAGAACTCTGAAGAATCTGAGCATGCTGGAGGAGTGCTGCAGAGCAAGAGGGCGGCATTGCATTAAGAGACCTTCCCATGCTTCCGTGGGATCACTGGAACACAGACTAAAATACACAGTATTGCAGGGGGAAAAAAAAAAAAAGAGAAAAGAAAAGAGAGGTATATCCTGTCATAGTGTGAGAGTGGCAACAAGACAGCTAGGAGAAAAGGGACGGACCCCGCAGCTCCTGCTCCATGCACAGTAGCTCAGATCAGCAGCGCCACACGGGAACTTCACTTTTAGGACCCAGTGTAAGCCCAAGCAGCTCACAGGCTTCTCTATTAAAAGAGGCGGTTTCTGAAGACCCGTCCCTTCCCGAAGAGCAGATCTGACGCACAGGGTCACCCAGGACGCCCACGGGGTGCTGCTGCCTCCCGGTGGCCCTGGGCGAGCAGCACAGCCCTGCCCAGCAGCAGTGCTGGGGGAACTGGGAGGCCGGGTGGGCACCGTGGGTAACCTGCAGGCAGCCGCTGCTGGCCCCTTCCATCCCTCTCCGTGCTGCTTGCTCCGGGTGCACGGCATGAATTGATTTAGCAATTAACAGTGATGCCTGCTGTTGATGAGAGCTCTTTGTACTTAGTGAGTGACCGAGCTGGCATCAGGAAGCTCGAGCTATGCTCACACCGTGGATCGTCAGTCCTTGTGCAGAGTGAAGTCTCATGACCCAGAGATTCCCTTCACTTGTCATTACCGTTTTTACTAGCTTTTCCACCCCTAAATAAATAAATAAATAAATAAAATAACATCCTACTCCTAGAGCAGGAGAGCACCTAAAGAAGATACTGGTCCTTTCAAGCAGACAATGCAATGTGTAAATTATCAGCCCATAATTTACACAACAAAGCACACCTATCTCCAAGGGATGCGGCGGTGGTCTGTCACTCCTCCAGAGCTGATACTGGCAGATCAGAACACAAGAGCAGCAAGAAAAAGATCACTTCTTCTCCTAGATGAGAGTGTCATTGTTCCTTGAAAGACAGGGGGAGTGTGGGATTTCATAACAAAGGCACCACACCGAAATGGAAGCTCTTCCTCTTCAGCAGCTCATCCAGGAGAGCATGCTTGTAAAGGCAAAGGGACCAGAGCACACAAGGAGATGTTACAAAAGAAGGAAAATGAACGCTCACCTGTCTCCAAGGATCTAGGCTAGCACAGAAAGAACTCCAGAAAGAGGGAATTCCAACAAGAGATCCTTCCTCAGTGGCAGTCAGCCCTTAAATGAGGTCTGAGAGGGGTGGAGCCAGACTTCACCTGTGCTCCCAGAGCTCACTGGGTCTTTCCTTCTGATGCTCAATTAGTGGTTCAGGCTTTGTCTTAGTCCCCATACAATGCTGTGCCACTGAACTATTGCGGTATCATTACGGGTCTTTCGATGTCACAAAGCCACGATAGAGACCTGGATTCTTACTGTGACCTGATACCGTAAGATGGTCCATCAGGAAACTCTCAGTCTCAGGCTGGAGTGTTAGAAGGCAGACATTCCTCAACAGCAGCACTGGATGCATGGGGGTAAGCCTCCTATCACGCATGGTTTACACAAAAGCTCTTCAGTTTATGCACATTTATTCTGTTACAAATGCTAAAGTTCCTCTGAGTACATCGCACATTCAGTGACGGATTCCAAGCAGGAGGAGCTGTTTCCTTGGTGCAAAGACTCAGAACAACTTCCTTATCTCCTTAGTTCAGTGATGCAGCTCTTTGTTATCTAAACAAATTGCAGGGCAGGGGTATCCATCAGTGAACATTAGTGAGCTTAACGATGCTGTTATAACTAGTCACACTTCTGTAAAAAAACACATAATAAAATCGTTCACAGTGCTGGTTCTTTCTGTATTTTCATGTGTTGACAACAGTTAGCTCAGTTCATGTATCTAAAAGACACCACACCGGTACAAATTACTAAAGTCCAACACCTTTGTTTTTCTTCAATTTACTTTCTTAAACTTTCTTAGGAACATAATTTGGCAGATTTTGAGGGGGGGAGGGAGAGGGGATGATTTTGTTTTCTTCTGTTTTCGGAGTGTACTACCTTCTATTTCACCTCAGTCTGTGCCAAAAACAGTCAGCCTGGGAAATGACCGAGCTACACTCAGTGCCCACTGGGCACAGTGCCTGTCCTCTGTGTGAGGAGCACTTCGTCCACAGTCCTCCTTTACCCTTAATACTGATCCATTGTGGATATGTGTATATATGTGATATATTCCACAATTGTGCATTTGTTGCTGTACTCTTCCTAGGCATTTCTCAAAGGAATGTTTACACCTTTACTTGTAGACATGTTTAATGTTTCTGCACCGTCTTCTTACAGACCATGACCTCTGACCCTCTATTATTATTATTTTAAATGGGATGCTCTTTCCTTAAAATGCTACAGATCACTGAGCAGCTAAAGAAAATGACTGTTAACATTCTTGATATGACAGCTAGCATTGAACTAACAGCTGAACAAAAGCAGGTACACAGAGAAAACTTACAAAAATACATTTCAATCACTTTGAAGCAAAAATTGTTTTCCAAATTGAAAATGTTCTCCCATTTTTACATTTCTTATCATCCCCCCCAGCTTATATTCTGAAATCCCTAAACTGATGATTCTGTAATCTCTGTGAGTACACGCCAGAACGTGTGTGCTTTGTGCATCAAAATATTTTCCTTTTATAGCGCTTATGTTTTAGAAATGGACACACCAACAGCTGCACCAACACACAGCCACCCCAAATGAAACACTGACCTGCGCTAAATCAAAACTGAACAGCTTCATCAAAGCGTTGAAAGCCCCGAATACCCCCAAAATATCGCCCAAACGGCCGCAAACCCGCACGCAAACCCCCAACACCCGCGGGGCCGTGGCCGGGAGGGGCCGCGATGTTGCCTCCCCGCAGCCAATCACAGCACGCGTTCCACCTACTGACAACCAATAGTCGCCAAGCTTTCACTTTTAGCGTGCGGAGTGGCCAATGGGGAGAGCCCATCAGCAGCAGTGTCGGGAAACGTTATTCGAGATGAGGGAGAAGCGAAATCGAAAGTATAGATCGCTGCTGCGCCCATGGAGCTGCCGCTGCTTCTGGCGACCGCGGACGGCCCGGGGGGGACAATACGCCTCTCCCCCGGGGGTCTGGAGGCTCTGCGGGCCCTGCCTGCTCCCCTGCATGTGGTGGCGGCGCTGGGGCCGCCCGGAGGAGGCTCTGTGTTCCTCATGAATCAGCTGGTGGGATCGGGCTGCAGTAAGGGAGCATGAGGAGGGGGGAGAGTGGGCGCAGCGGGGTCGGCGGAGCTCTGATCCTACCCCCGCTGTCCCCCAGGCTTCCCCGGCAGTCCTGGTTTGTGGATGCGGAGACGCCCGCACCCTACGTGGCCCGAACGCGAGCTGTTACTGCTGCACGCCGGAGGCTTCCTTGGGGTCGAGGAACCGCAGGTACCGAGGTGGGGTCTGGGATGGAGTGCCCCTGATCCCCCGCCCCACTGAGCGCACCCCAATTCTCCCCATCTCCTTCCCCCACAGGACGGTGCCGGGCTGTGGCTCTTTGTGCTGCAGCTGTTAATGGGCGACGTGCTGGTGTATGGTAGTGATGACGACTGTGGTGACGCACAGGAACAGCTTGAGCTCCTCACGTATCCTGTTTTTGGGGTGTGGTCCTTTTGCCCTTTTTGGTCTTTTTTGTTCGCTATTTTCCTTCACTAAGCAGCTACGCCCAGGCTGTGCCACATCACCTGCGCCTGCTGGAGAAGGATGAAGAAGATGAAGACCATCTCCTGCACTTAATACTGCCACCCTTCGTCTGGAGCCTGCGCAGCAAAGCCCTGGCACCCGAGGATGAAAATGTGCTGGAGGCTGAGGATCACAAACTGGAGCCAGCACTGGGCAGCCCCCCAGGTGTGCCACATCCCCATGTCCCCCTACTCCATGTCTCCACATCCCCAGATCCTCACAGCCACCTGTCCCCGTGTCACGCAACTGTCTCTCTGTCCCTACAGGCCCTGTGGCACGCTGCATCCTGACGCTGTTTCCTGAGCAGAAGCTGTTCCATGTGTCTGACAGCAATGCCGAGGGCCTGTCCCGGCTCTGCACCTACCTGCTGGGCTGTGGCCCCAAAACAGCACCTGGGGGGACACTGGTGGGCGGTGCCTGTGAGTGGGGGTCTGTAGGGTTGATGGGGGTGATGCTGTGGGACCCCCTCTAAGGGTGCCATGTCCCCAGACCTGGCAGCGCTGGCAGAGCGAGTGGTGGATACAATACAAGGGGATGCAGTGCTGCGGATTGGGCGGCTCTGCCGGGAGGCCAAGGAGGTGGCACAACAGGTACACGGGGGCATGGGGACACTGTGATGTCCCTATGTCCCCACACCACATTGTCTCCACGTTCCAATGTCCTGACACCATGTTGTCTCTGTGTCCTCACTCTGTGCTTCTGCACACAGGAGTCTGGTGACAGGTGGCAGGATGACACCAACCGCTGGTCTGATGGCACCAACTTTAGGCAAGATTACACCTTCCTAGAGAGCAGGGACACCAATGATGCCACCCCACAACATGATGACATCCCACAGAACAGTGCCTCCTCACAGCATGATGACACCGATGGTGACGCCACCCTACAACAGGAGGGTGCAGCCTGGGTGGAGCCACCATCTCCCCACCCCCTGTCCCCGATGCCAGCCCCAGTTTGCCTGGTGTACAATAGTGATAGCAACAAGCTATCACTCAACCCCACAGCGCTGGCAGTGCTACGTGATATCACCCAGCCCGTGGTGGTGGTGGCCATCGCTGGGCCCTACCGCACTGGAAAGTCCTTCCTGATGAATCAGCTGGCAGAACGTCGCACTGGTGAGCTGCTGGGGGAAACCACATCCATGCTGGGAGTGTTTGGGGGCATTCTGGGGATTTCTGACAGTTACTGCCTGCAGGTTTCCCACTGGGCCCCACAGTGCAGGCAGAGACCAAGGGCATCTGGATGTGGTGCTTGCCTCACCCACGCCAGCCTGGTGTGGCACTGGTGCTGCTGGACACCGAGGGGCTGGCAGACCCCGACAAGGTGGGTGCCAGGGAGAAACAGCCCCAAGCCCCCTCAGAGCCCCCTGGGCACTCCTAAACTGAGCTGTGTGTGCAGGGTGACAACAACAATGATGCTTGGATCTTCACGCTGGCTCTGCTGTTCTCCAGCACCCTGGTGTACAACAGCATGCACACCATCGACCAGAAGGCGCTGGATCAGCTGCGGTATGGGGATGACTGGAAGGGTAGTGACACAGTAACATGTTCCCATGGTGGTGACATCACTCACAGGGTGACAGTGCTGATGTGGGTCCTGCAGGCTGGTGACAGAGCTGACAAATCACATACGGGTGCGGGTGGAGGATGCTGATTCAGCAGCTGAGTTCAACCGCATCTTCCCTGGCTTTGTCTGGACTGTGCGTGACTTCACACTGCAGCTGCAGGAGGGCAAGCGTCCGCTGACAGAGGATGAGTACCTGGAAAAAGCGCTGCGCTTAAAACCCGGTACGACCATCACCATGTGTCACCATCTGTCCCTATGAGTAGTGGCACCATACTGATGTTGGCAATGCAGGGTACGGGCAGAAGGTGCAGGAGTACAACGAACTGCGGCGCTGCCTGCGTGACTTCTTCCCACGCCGCAAGCTGTTTGTGCTGGAGCAACCAACGGCTAATGCAAACCTGGCACGGCTGGAGGAGATTCAGGAGGATGAACTACAGCCAGGCTTCCGGAAGCAGGCAAATGCCTTTTGCCAGTACATTTGGGAGAATGCACTGGTGAAGGTGTTGCCAGGCGGGCGCCAGGTGACAGGCACCGGTGAGTGGCGGTGGCATGAGGATGGGTGGCACATGGCGGGTGTGTGGGTTTCAGGTGGGACGTGTGTGGGTGTGATGTATGCGGGTGATGGTGTCACCTCCCACAGTACTGGCCTCCCTGGCGGAGAAATATGTGACTGCCATCATGAAAGGTGAAGTGCCTTGTGTGGAGAGCGCAGTGACAGCAGTGGCACGGGCCGAGAACACTGCAGCAGTGGCAGCAGCAGTGTCTGAGTACTGGCGGGGCATGGAGCAGGACCTGGTGCTGCCCACGGACTCGCGCACCGTGCTGGTGGATGTGCACCAGGTCTGGGAGCGCCGCGCTGTCACCCTCTTCCTGTCTCGTGCCTTTGCTGACAATGATCGCAGCTACCAGTGTCAGCTGATGGTGAGTCACTGTCGCGTCGTGGGGTCTGGAGGGTGATTTCTGTTCAATTCAGACCTGTTATGTGGCACAGCAAGAGCTGGAGGCAGCCAAGGAGAAGTTCTGCCGGCGCAATGAGGAGGCATCGGAGAAGCGTTGCTGGATGGTGCTGCAGGAGCTGTGGCAAGATGTGGAGGACTCCGTGAAGAGAGGGGGCTACGCAGTACCTGGTGGTGCACAGCTGTTCCAGGAGGATCTGGGCCGCGTGCTGGAAGAGTACCAGAGGTGGCCTGAAAAGGGCGTTAAGGTGAGCGTGGTGTGACAGAGCCTGGTGTGGTGGGGCAGGCTGTGCCTCACAGCTGTACCATTAGGCAGATGCAGTGCTGGAGGAGTTCCTGCGGAAGCATGAGCCACTGGCACAGATGCTGGATGCCACTGATGCGCATCTGGTGATGATGGAGAGGCAGCGGGAGGCGGCGGCAGCCAAGGAGGCAGCAGCCAAGGAGGCAGAGGTAGCACGCCTGAAGGAGCAGCAGCGCAGCCTGGAGGAGCACAGCAGGCAGCTGGAGCAGCGGCTGCGGGAGGATCAGCGCCTGCAGCTGAAGGAACTGGACCGCATGCTGGAGCACCGCCTGAAGGTGGGCACCGTGACAGTACCAGCACGTTATGGCTGTACCGCGGATGTCGGTGCTGTGCAATGGTACCAGATTGTTGTAGCTGCACTGTGGCATTGTGCGGTGCTACTAACACCACTTTCTGTCCCACAGGAGCAGAAGGCATTGCTGGAGGAGGGTTACAAGCGTGACGCAGAGCAGTTGCAACAGCAGATTAAACAGCTACGGCAGGAGAAGGAGAAGACACGGAAATCGTCATGGATCAGCTCGGCCATAGGTGTCCTGGGCGATGTGGCTTCGCTCGTCCTGCCTGGTGTGTTCGGCAAGATAGTGGGCTCTGCCACCAACCTGGTGCGGCGCATATTCTAGCCCTGCCACCTGTCCTCACGTCCTGGTTTCAGCCGTGATGGAGTTGCATTTTCCTTTATTGTGTTTGGTGTGATGTTATGTTTCAGTTTTAGGAGAAAAGCAATATTGATAACACACCGATGTTTGAGTTGTTGCTGAGCGGTGCTGTACAGAGCCAAACACATTTCAATTTCTCAGCTTCTCCTGCTGCTTGTGAGGAGGGCTGAGGGGGATGCAAGGAGTTGGGAGGGGAAAGATCTGACACCCAACCTGAACTGGCCAAAGGAATTTTCCATACCATAAGATATGTATTCAATAATTGCTAGTTATTATGCTAACTTTTTTGCACTGATATTTCAGAGTATTATCTTGGAACATAATCATTCAGCACTTTGTTACTTACGTTTCTGTGGCACTGACTACCATCCCTAGGAGTTGGATTAAAGTTGTCATTTTGCTGTGCTTTGTGATCTTAGCTTACTGTATGATAAAACTGCTGATTGGGAAACTGATCTGGTGTTTGTGCTCAGCACTGCAGTGATCTTTGTGCTTTGCACCCATATATTGGAGGCTATGAGTAATTACGCTTTGCTTTGTCTCCTTGTGGAACCAGGTTACAGGGGAGATGAGGGAGGACACTTTCCACCCAGGGACCTAAACTGGCCAAAGGGATATTCCATACCATAGCACATCACACAGAAAGACAGACTGAAAAAGTGGGGGGAATTTGTTGAGTGTGCTGCTACTGCCTGGGGACAAGCTGGGCATCAGTCAGGGCACAGTCCCTCACCCTACCCCCAAGGGAACTGGGGGAATTGGGGTGAAACATGGGGAGTTGGGGCAAAGCTGGGGGATTTGGGGTGAATGGGAATTTGGGGTGATAGGGGACTTGGGGCAAAGCTGGAGGATTCAGAGTAAAACTGGGATTTGGGCAACTATCCGAGATAAAGCTGTGGGATTTGAGCCATGCAGGACTTGGGATGACACTGGGAGATTTGGGAAACGTGAGACTTGGGATGAAGCTGAGGGATTTGGGGTGAAACTGTGGGATTTGGGTAATACAGGGTTTGGGGCAAAGCTATAGGATTTAGGGTAATGTGGGACTTGAAGCTGTGTGATCTGAGGTGAAAGGGGGGATTTGAGAAAATGCTGGATTTGGGGTGGAGTTGTGGGATTTGAGCAAAATGGGATTTCGGGGATCTTGGACTTAGAGGGAACACAGACTTGATGGGGTGATAGGGAATTTAGAGTGGAGCTGTGGGATTTGGGAGACGCTGAATTTGGGGCAGAGCTGTGGAGTTTGCACAATGATGGATTCAGACAACGCAGGATTTGGGGACATATTGAATTTGGGAGCAGGATGCAGAACTAGATTTGGGGCAAAGGTGTGGGACACGGGAAGAATCAGAGTCTAAAGGGGGGTGCAAGATTCAGGGTCCACCTGGGCACTATGGGGGGATAGATTTAAGGGGGGGGACATGGGACTGGGGGGGCCCAGAATTCAGGGTTCACTGTGCTCCATGGGGGATGCTGTGGACTCCACGGTGCCCTGCATGTGTTGCACTCCCAACGGGGATGGACTCAGCTATCGAAGCTGATCTGGATGCAGACCAGGAATGGGAACTGCACGTTCATGCTCTTCTTTCCAGCTTCATATGGGCAGCGTGAGAGGGGTGAGCTTCACCCCAGTCCCAAATAGGAGTATCCCAGTCTGACCCTGGGCATTCCCAGTGTCACTGTGGGGTCAGATCTCATCTTGGAGTGTCCCAGTCCCGCCCTGGAGTGAAAATATAATGACAGAAGGATAGGGATAATCGGAAAAAATAGGTAGGGATAGTAGGAAAGGACAATTTGAACCAATTTCAATTGTTCCCACCACTAAGGAAAGGTCAGAGTGCAATGTGCTGGGGTTAAGGACGCTGGGAAACAGAACATCCATTAAATCTGACAGCAGAGCGGGGCGGGCTCCCGTCACCACAGCAACCAGAGGCCTCTCCCTCCCGCGAGCGCGCATGCGCAGGAACCCGCCGACTCGCGCTTAGAGCGGGCGCTCCGTCAGCGGCAGTCGCGCATGCGCGGCGGGGCGCTGAGTGCTGGGCCCGCTGGAGTCGCGTCTTTCCCGGCCATGTCCTACGGACCGCTGGATCTCTACCGGCCCGGGCCGACCGCCCCGCCGCGGGACTTCGGTGGCATCATCCAGACATGCAGCGCCAACGTGCAGCGCATCGCGCAGTACAGTGAGTGCCGCCGGGCCGGGCCGGGCCTCCGCGGTGGGAGCTCCCCTCGGGGCGGGGCTCCGGTGCAGCCCCGCGCTGCGGCCGAACCGTGCGAGCCGCCCTCGGTTGGTGGAGCGCATCCCCCCGCTCGGGTGTGTGCTGAGGGAGTTGGCAAAGATGCTGCCTTTTCTGAAAGCGGAGCTGGCTGTGGAGCTGTGGTTTCGTAGGTTAGCTGAACGTGGTGTTTCCTTGGGAAGCTGGTGAATTTCCTTCAGGTTGGACGTTAGGAAGATCGCTGCGAGAGTGTTAGGGCGCTGGAATGGGCTGACTGGGGGGTGGTGGAGTCACTGTCCCTGGGGGTGTTCAAATCTGGGGACGTGCTACTTAGGGACATGGCTTAGTAGGTGGTATTCCTAGGTGGGTGGTTGGACTGCTGGATCTTACAGCTCTTTGCCAACCTTAATGATTTTATGCTTTTCCAGATTGATTTTACCAAGTTGTTAGCGTTCCTGAAGCTGTTCTGCTTCTGTTCAGTTGCATTTGCTTCCTCTTGGTGTAGCCGTGGCTGCCTGTTAAGTTGCATCTGAGTTTGTCAGATAACATGGCTTTTGTTTGCCGTGCCTCTTTCTCTTCCATATGTTTTCTCTGAGCTTCCTCCTCTAATCAGTTCAGCTTCTCTTCCTCTTAGGACAAGGTTGCCCTGTCTCATGACCAGCAGCCGCCCTATCTCGGTGTGCTGCCAATTTCAGATGAAACAAATGTCTTGCAGCGTCTGTCAAGGTGGGTGGGAACACAGAACAGCTGACTTACCATTACAGTAATTAACTGTACTCTGCCTTTGATAAAGGACCTGAGGAGAAGAGAAAGGGAAGCCTTGAGCTTTTCCTCATTTCTCCTCTTCTTCCCTGTAGGGAAGAACAGCAAGCAGACAGTGGAGACGGATGGATTTTATTCATTTCTTTTAGAAAGGCCTGCAGAACTAGCACTTCTCACAAGTATATAGAAAGCTCCTGGAGTGAGTTGGCGAAACTATTGTTTGCGAGGCTGTTGTTTTACCTAAACACATAGAGGGAGGTTATAATGTTGGAAGTAATCTGCAGTGCATAACAGTATGTATGTGGCATGCTTTGCAGCCTAAAATTGGAAGGATTTGTAGACTGAAAGCTGCTAACTGAAGGGGCTGTCTATATTGATGTGTGTACTCTGTGCCCCAGAAATAAAGGTGAAGAGCTCCAGGCCTCCATGTTACTTTGTTGTCATTTTTTTTCTGTGGATTCTGTGAGTTACTGTTGGCTGAAATAAACTGAGTATAGAAAATCATGGGAACTGATTAAGACAAGAACAAAAAGCATGTTGCCTGGCATGGAAATGCAGCTTGCACAAGAATATACCCTCAGATGAGGGAAAAATAAATAGCACAAAATATCTAGATGTAGGACATACGCCACTTGTTTGGTCCTTCATGTCCACACAAGTGTATGGTCAGTGTGTTGTCAGTTTAACTTGGCTGTCAGGTGTTTGGACTTGCATGTGGCTGATAGGTCTGTGAAATTAGTGCCATTTTGCTTGCGAGAAGCAGTGTTCAGCTCATTGTATTAGAAGTTGTTAAACAACTCCTCACTGCATGGATTAATAGAAGCCAGAAATGCATCATGCTTGCTGTATGCAAGAGTCAGAGTTCTTGCCTCATGACTGATTGAATCACACTGTAGCCCTGGCTGAACTGCTGTTTTTATAAGCAGTTACCCTTCACTTTAGAAGAGGAGTCTGTCATTAGAATCTGATGTCTCTTTAGCAACATGTTTCACAGAATTGTAGGGATTGGAAGGGACCCCTAGAGATCATCTAGTCCAACCCTCCTGACAAAGTAGTTCCCTAGTCCAGGTTGCACAGTTTCATCAGCCAGAGTGTCTTGCTCCAGGCTAAAAGCAGAAATTGCACTGGTAGGACCTCACTGAACTGGAATTATCTCTTGTTAAATTCATTGGATATTTTATTGACACTCAACTGCCTTTAAAACGATGTTAAGTTGATCCTTCTTGGTTTTGGCTCACTACTTGAGGGAGTAGGATGTGATTTCGTGATTGCTAGCAGCCCATCAGGCTTTGCACTTTTGTCCTAAGTGGTGCTCCCAACATATCTTAGTGATGCTAAGAAGCATGCAGCTGCAAAGTACAGCAAGTGGGCTTGCTGATTTCAGGCTGGTGTAAGCTAACAGCACTGCATCTGCTATGGCTGAAAGACTGTACCAGTACTGCAACAACTTCTGTCTATCCTGAGTAGTGAAACTCAGATTATTTTTAAAAACAGAACTAAAATACCAATAGCAACCCTTGCAATTAGGTTTTTTGTTGTTGTTTAATTTATGTTTATTTTTAAACAGAGCCCTCAGAGCATTAATAATTTAAGCTACTGGCAGGACAACTTAATGAAGTCGTTCTGGCAGTGATGGCCTAAGATGCAGAAACAGCAAGGTTAGTAGGAACAAACATTTTAGTTGGTTTAAGAAGATCAAGGAAGAGGAGCATGCAAGCTTTTAGGTACATGCACTTGCCTATGGAATATGTAGGCTGCACTATTATCTTTTTGTCAGAAAGTAGTGAGCTAGAATATGGCAACATGGGGATGTTTAAAGGCATTTTTTGCTTTAAATGCAAAGTCTTAGTGTTGAGTTACCAGCCTGAGTTAAGCAAAATATTGAGAGATCCTTCTTTGGGAGAAGCTAGAAGAATAACTTCAAGAAGGAGTAAAATACAGTAGAACTCATCTTACTAATCTTGTGATCTCTTTATCT
Organism: Odontophorus gujanensis; assembly: GCA_013399175.1. Classification (NCBI taxonomy): domain Eukaryota; kingdom Metazoa; phylum Chordata; class Aves; order Galliformes; family Odontophoridae; genus Odontophorus; species Odontophorus gujanensis. The sequence goes on from VXAB01001573.1 coordinate 176,277, forward strand.
TCAGCTGCTCAGATAAAGAATTTGATGAGCCAGCTGGGAACCAAGCAGGACTCCAGCAAGCTGCAGGAAAACTTGTAAGTATTAACTGAGTGAACCTTGTTTAGGTTCTTCTGTTTTTATCTGTATTCTTAGAAGAAGTCAGTGAGTTACTTTGGACAGATGCTTTACTGCATAAGTTTAATACAGTCCTGCAAAACTAGTGATTTTTGGTATGCTGAGTAGTTTAGTGAGTGTATTAAGGTGTCTCTTCAGGACTCTAGAGAAGCCATACTTCTCAGTCCATTCTTCTGGGTAAGATTGACTAGAAAATGGTATATAGAGGCAGAAAAGAGTAGTAGTACATTAGCCATGTGTTAGCTGTTCTGAGGAATAGCCCTAGTAGCTCCTCTTGTGGAAATGTATGTTGTAGTAGGTACTTTGCCTTCACTTAAGGGCAGTCTAGAAAAACAGCAAGGAAGACCTGTATCTGATGAAAAGGTAGCTTTTAGTACAGAAAAATATGAGTACTAGAAAGATGAGGAATCCTCTCTGGCAGCCAAAATGCCACATATAACTTCACAGCAAGCTACTGGAGGACAATGTAGAAAACATTTTAATAGGTACAGACTATAATATTTCCTGGAGAGACTGTGCAGGGTGTCTGTCTGTCCTAAACAGCAAGTTATGAGAAGAGTGAATTTTGGAGAAAGAAACACTGCAAGTTCTGTAATCTTTCACGTGACTACACCTTGATTCTGAATATATAACATCCTTGTTTTTTGTAGTAGCTGCTTTTCAGATAAATATATCAGTTGTGATAGTTCACGCTGCACACGCTACGTCTTACACCCATTCAGTTCCTATAAAACTCAGTTCTTTCCTGGTTTGCATTATTTCTGCACTGTTTGGGAAAGGCCTTGCATTTCCCAGAGCAGAACGTGTATCATTTTTCTCTGTAGAACTACATGGATCTGCAAAAATTCAATACTTCTGAGTTCTCTGTAGTTCATCAAACACACTCTTAAGCAGTGAAGTTGGAGTCTGTTGGCAGAATAGTTGGTTACCACTTCAGTGCCACGAGCATTCACCCCCAGAAGTGACTATGTTCATAGAACAGAACTGTTTTTTGCTTCTCTTGATTTTTTTTTCCTCTTCGTGCATTTGGAGGAAAATATCTTTCTGAAGCTACTGAATTATGCTAGCTAGCAGGGAACACTGGACTATTTTTAACCTTTTATTTTTTTTTAATGTAAGCTGGGGCCTTATTGACAGTGAAAGCTGAGAGTATCTGTTCTCTTAGGGAAGAATGTTCTTATAGATGTGTGAGCTCAGGAATCTTACTTGGTCATTATTGTAAATACTGAAATGCTTGAGCTGCTTTTTGGAAGGCACTTGTGTAACTGTTTCTGAACTACTGTTTTAGACAACAGCTACAGCATTCTGCAAACTGCCTGGCCAAAGAGACCAATGAGTATCTGAAAGAACTGGGGTCTCTACCACTTCCTCTGTCTGCTTCTGAACAGGTATGCACCTAGAATTTTCTAGAGTTTTTTTTAAATTGCTTACTTGGTAAAATGGCTTAGAGTGCAATTTCACAGAGCTTAAACTGGCACAGCTGAGGAGGCAGCAGCTTTCTGCAGTGAAGGCAGTTGTTGAAGTGGGAAGGCAAATTAAGCCAGCTACAACCTGACTGTATGATGCTGGGGGGGAAATGTTTATGAGCAGCAAATAGCTCTAAAAGATGGGGAGAGCTGAGTATGTAATTCTATTTCTGAAAAAGTGATCTTGTTTATAAAGTAATCTGGTGCTGTGATCCTGTGTTTTAGGATAAAAATTATGTGCAGTCTGAATGTCAGTATGAAGTGTGATGGTACCAAGAAACTTTTCCTTCCATGGGATTTGTTGCCTGAACTGAGGGTGGGGGGGAGAGGGAAAGAGCTGACTCAACGTGCTCACATTTGAATAAATCTACTGAGGCAGTGCTTATGACTTTCTCTCTGGCAAAATAAGCCTTCAGGGCCTCCCTTCCTGTGGGAAAGGGAAGGGACAGTCCTGTGCTGTTGGAGTCTTCTCGTGTCCACTTTAAATTGCTGCCACGATTCTGACTTATCTGCTTTTGAGATGTTGTTATGGGATGATCTGTGGATATGGGTCAGCAGATGTTGTCTTAGTAGATCTAATTCTGAATCTGAAGGTTTAAATGCCAGTTGTAAGCACAGGCATATTTTGTGTGTTTGTTCAGGAAGTGTTTTTTATTTAATCTCACTGTAGTAAACAAAGTCCAGTCATGTACATGTTGCTGAACGTGGCAGTGACTTCTGTAAGTGAATGAAGCACACTGAAGCAGTCCAGTCAAAATCTGTAGGAGCAAAATCTCACTGAAAATGTGTATGTTTTTTTCCTTTTACGTATCTGTTGAATTGATGCAGACTTCTTAAAAGTACTAGGAAGCCTACAATGTGAGGCTGTTGGGAATCTCTGTTGTGGCAAACGTAAGAATCAGCTTAGTATTGACTGTCCTTGGGACAAGTCTTTCTCCCAACTTCTTGTTTCCTGTAACTGGGATGTCATGATGTTCAAAGAGGACATGCCAGGAAAAATACACAGGACAGTTCCACAGTGGACAGAGCATAGAGCATGTGGTATAGTGTGGAAATACGATGGGCTTTTTGTTGTCCAGTTTGAGCCCCAGAATGCTGGATACAAAAGATCACTGGAATGTCAGCACTTTTATTTTGTGATGTTCTGGAGAATCTGATGGTGACAGTAATGTGAATGGCAATATCTGAACACTTCTTTTTGTTTCTTTAGCGTCAACAGAGGCTTCAGAAAGAACGTTTAATGAATGATTTCTCCGCAGCCTTAAATAATTTCCAGGCAGTACAGAGGCAAGTGTCAGAGAAGGAAAAAGAGACTGTAGCAAGGGCAAGAGCTGGCTCCCGTATCTCTGTAAGTATCTGTAGGAATTTTGTTGTGATGTAGTGGACTACAAATCATTCCAGATGTCTTGTCTTTGCCCACCAACTTCATGGTTGACTACTGACACATCACTGAGCGTAGATGAGGTTGTTTTGCCATTTCAGGTGTTGTAATTAGTAGACATGCATCTTGATGAGCTGATGATACATCAATGATCTGAGTAAATAGACTCTCATCTTTGTCTTTCAATTGCCTTTGATTTGTGAAGACAGTCTGAATTTAAAATTAAATCTGAAGATGAATCTAAATCTGGTCTAAATTACCTTGGGTTAAATCTGAAAGTTGAACAAACAGTAGCAAAGAACTCTCTGGACAGCATGTGCCTTTGTCTTCAGGGTATTCCTGTTGATTTTGCTTGCTAGTAGTTCTGGTAGTCTGAAATATTAATAACTCATTTATCTGTTCCAGGCTGATGAACGGTTCAGAGAAGAACAGCTAGTTTCATTTGATAGGTAACAGCTTCTTGCATTCTTGGGGTACACTCTTACCTACGTGTAATTATTGTAGATATATTGTAACTCGGGCAAGGCTCTTTCAGCTGAGTGAAAAGCAGAAAGACGTTATGCAGTTATTATGGTGCTTGTAATATACAGTGTAAAAAGAAAAAGTGCACGGCAGTGTTTTACCCTCCTGAAATGTAGGCTGTTGGTTACTGTCCTAGTGGGAATAGTTCAGTCTCTAGTATGTGGTAATTGGAGCTCCTGGTTTTCAGGACAGTGAGCACAAGATTACCAGACACGTTTTCTGTCACATAATTCTTTCCACAAAGAACTCTGTACTTATTTCATGAGCTTGGGTGTTATCTATCAACCCAGATGGAGCTATTACAGAGTAGTGGATGAGACTGCCTTAAACATTGAATGCCTTGGATGTAATAACAAATTGATGCTAGAACATGCCCAGTCAACACTACTATAAAATATCAGACACTTGTATAGATTCAGCAGTAACTTTGTGCCTGCATAGCAGATCAGTTTGCAGAATGTTGCATCAACTCGACAGTGTTATTTAAGTGAATTCAAGGCACTGCAGAAGCATTTGTGATTACTGCATCAGTTTCTGCTATACATGCCTGAGAGATGCAGGAAGAAATATGTTGGCCCAATCTGTATAAACCTTGTAATGTTCTAAATCCAGGCTCCTATCTTAGATGTCTCATCCATCCTCCCCTGATCAGCTGTTTGGTGTGTGTCCCCTTTTGTTAGTCCTGTGGTTCCACGTGCTGAGTCAGAAGTGCAAGCCCCATGCTGTTCAGTTAAAGAGATGCTGTGATGAGTTGGAAGTCTTGCTCACTAATGCATGGGGTATCACATAAATAGCTGTTGGTGCAGAGGTCCCTATCTCAGTGAGATGTAGCAGCGTGCAGCAACTACTCCACATTTAAAATTGTCCTTAAGTGCTATACATCAGAAACATGTGCCTTAAACACCTGAAGATCTTCTTTCAACTCAGGAGAATTCCTGTCAACTCAGCTGAATTCCTGGATGTGTCTGCTGTATCTGATCTAGCCAAGTAGTTTAGTGTTATTTCTTTTTGCACTTGGAGCCTTTGAAACTTAGAGTTATGTCACAATTGTGCACTGTTACAGTGCTTTCAGATACGCTTGCCTTCAAGGAAGAGGAGGGAGATATTACCCTGGAAGAACTTCTTTTTTTTTTGTTTGTGCTGGACACATAGATGACTTTGTATTATTGATACTGCCTTCACTGTAATCAGTGTGTGTAACTTACATGGCAGTTATGAAGTACTGTCATCAGGATAGGTGTGCACTGTGATGCAGAGATTTTTCTTAACATCTCTCTTGATGTGTGACTTAATTTGCAGTTCTTGCTAGATTAATGAGTTAAAATACTAAATTCTTTCTTCGTATCTCCAAATGCCAGACAGCAAGTGAAAATCTTTGAACCAAGATGCTTGTCAGGTATTCTTTTGATCTGATAATGTTGTGCTTGCAGGCTGCTCTCCATCAAGACTTTCACCCTGATTGATTCCCCCCTTTTTATGGGGGATGGTGAGAGGAAAGGAAGGTACAGAAATTTAAAAAAAAAAAAAAAAAAACCTTAAAAAAGCAATCTGAAATAAGGTCTATTCTATAACGCTATAGGTAATGGTCACATCCTAGCACAAACTATCCTATGCATGTACTGCTTTTCAGTTTCTTCACTTTTCTTGGTCTGTCCCTGTTATTGTTCTCATTTGTAATTGTTGTCATAAGTCTGTAGTTAGTTGCAAGACTGGTGTTGTTCTGTAGGAACACACTTTAATACACTGGTGATTCAGTATAATCATAGTGTGTAAATATGCCTCTGCTGGAAAAAACAATGTTTTTCTTTCTTTCCTTCTCCTCACAGTGGTGAAGACTGGAGTCAAATGCAGTCTCAAGAAGAAGATGTGGCAATAACTGAACAAGACCTTGAACTTATTAAAGAAAGAGAAACGGCAATCAGGCAATTAGAGGTGAACAGTAGATCCTGCACTTGTTAACATGTAGTTAATAATATCGGGAAATAAATCAAAGAAGCCATGCAGTGCTAACTTATGGGGTGGGCTGAGGAGTCCTGAAGGTGAAGGAACAGAGTTCCTTGTAGAGAGGATTGTTTCCAAGATAAATCTCTTTGCTCTGGTTTAAGGAGGCTAGGTATATTTTCCTTCAGTGTTCACCAGTGGTCCTTCAGAGGTGGTAGGAGCAACTTATGTCACAGTATTCATCTCAATTTCTTACTCTGATAATTGCTAGTGGCATGAAAAAAGTACCAAGTGTTGACAATACTGCAGGCTCTTATGTTAATTCCAAGTTCCATCAATAGCAACATCAAGTCACCTGAGTCAGTGAGTGATGGTATCTATGCAGTTATTTTGAGTGATGTTCTGAAGAGGCATGAAGAGTTATGCTGCAAAAAACTGTAACCAGTGCTTTGTGTAACTTGTTAAACTTGTCTTCAGGCAGACATTTTGGATGTCAATCAGATTTTTAAGGATTTAGCCATGATGATTCATGACCAAGGAGATATGATTGGTAAGTGTGTTGGATAATAAGTTTCTTGTTTAGTTCAGTTGCACATTCTGCCTGCATAGTTCAATTTTTCTGATAATTTGTACAAAAAGTGTTGTATCTTTATTTTAAGCACCAAAACTTTCAGTTCTTTTACAAGTTTTCTTATTTTTCCATAGATAGCATAGAGGCAAATGTGGAAAGTGCAGAAGTTCATGTGGAAAGAGCCAGCGAGCAGTTACAGAGAGCTGCCTATTATCAGGTAAATTATGTACACTCACATTGTTGTCAGTGTACAGGTGAGTACCAGTAATGATACAGGCATAACAAGGCACTAAGGACTGCAGTACACCAGACAGGCCATTAAAAACAGATCATGCAAATTGGCTCTCCTGCAGAATTGTGCTGAAAGGAATAGATAAAGCACTTGACTAAAGAACACTGTGTTGTAATTAGTCTTCTAATTCAGAGGTTATGTAGTCACTCTGCTCCTCTGTCCAGGTACTCTCAGCAGGTTTAAATGTTTAGCTGTCTTTTCTGCTCTCCCCTGAGAATGGCACAGTTTTGCTAACAGCTGATTGGCATGTTGTGTCCGTCTTGTAAACATATCAGCTAAGCCAAGATTTCATGTAAAAACTTAGACAAAAATAAAATCCTTGCCCAAACTAAGGAAACTTGTGATACAGGATTTGGAGCACCTTTCTAACTACTCAGTTTCCAACCTGTAATTTGACTTCCTTGTCCAGTCAGCTCTTCTGTATTGGTTCTCACTGGTGCTTAAATCTTTTTTTATGATACTCATCGTTTTCTGTAGCATTCTTACATTGTTGTTTGTGGAAGTGTCTGCCCAGTGACAGGACAAGAGGCTCTGACTGAAACACAGGAGGTTCCCTCTGAGCATCAGGAAGCACTTCTGTGCTGTGCAAGTGACAGAGCACTGGAACAGCTTGCCTAGAGAGACTGTGGATTATGCTCCTTGGAGAGCTTCAAAAGCTGCCTGGATGTGGCCCTAGGCAACATGCTCTGGGTGCCCCTGCTTGAGCAGTGGCTGGAGTAGATAGACCCTGTGGTGCCTTCTGACCTCAGCTACCCTGTGGTTGTTGTACCTATGGGTTTAGGTTCTGTGAAGGAAAAGGTTTCTGCTCAAATCAGTACCATGCAGACTTCACTGCTGAAACAGACTCCCACACAAGATAGAAAATTGGGCATAGTTAACTGTTGAGATGCTGAAAAGCCTTAAACTCCAGTGCTGTTTAACTGCAAGGAGGGGAAAGTAACTTTTGCCACCGGGCAGCTTGCAGTATTTATAAAAGTTCTGAGATAGCAGTAAATCCAAGTCAGATACAGTAGGCATGGATTAGATGTGGTTTCCCTGGACAGAGAAGGAAGTGGTTATATGTAAGGCTCTGAGACTAGTTATATGAAGTTAAACACTCAGTGTACATGGACAGACTGTAGCTTCCTATGATGAATAAAGTGATCAAAGCTGTAAAATCAAGTACAGTAAGTGTCTACTAAATCATTCAAGCAGTAGAAATACCATATTCTCTCTGCACCAGTTCTAATAGATTACGGGGGGATTGCATCACAGGAGTGATGTTTTCATTTGTCTTGCTTGGAAAATCCAAGTAACTGCAGAAGTTTAGCTTTCCTTTGCAGACTTGGTGGCATGAAAAGTATATTAGGTGTTGTCAACTTCCCTTTTTGTAGCTATCTTGAGGGAAGAGTTTGAATTTGCCTTAAAAGTAGCAGAACTTGTTGCATTTTGATGGCATTGCATCTCTGAGACTACTGTGCTCCTAAAAACTAAAAACATTTAGTTGTGGGCTTATGCTATTTAAAGAACATGTGAAAACATGTGAACTGTATTTGTCACTTCCCTTGAAAAGTTATGGATATTGAGTGCTCTAGTTCACTAAACTTAGTAACGTGTACTGGCAAACTTGCTTTTTCTTCATCTGCTCTTGGTATCAGTGGCTTTTTTTCTTCTTTCTTTAGAAGAAATCCCGTAAGAAGATCTGCATCCTGATTCTTGGTCTTGCTGTGGCTTCTATAATCTTAGGATTAATGATCTGGCAGATGACAAAATGAAATCCTCACGTGGAACCTTGTCTCATTGCTGAGAATGTTTTCCCCCAGCACGAACAGGCAGACTAGTCTCGGAAATGAAACCACCCTGAGAGAGCACAAGCTGGAACTACTTCTAGTAATAGTTATTAGCAACTAATGTGCAGACAACTAGTATTTGGAATTAGTGAACCATGGAGACAGTATTTATCAGTTCATATGCAAATTATATTGTTTTATGTAACTAACATCTTGTGGTTTTGCTTTCTGTAATGTATTATTCCCTGTCCCAACTGTATGCTGAAGTGTGATCAATAATTGGAGGTGTCTTGTTTATTTTGACAAGTGGCAGAAATTTGACTCCTATGTACAGATAACTTTGTTGGACTGGAATAAGAATGATATTCAAAGAGGGCACAACACTGACTTTCATTCCCTTAACCCAGCAGTTTCTCAAGTCTCCAGGATCTGCCCCATGGTTTTATTGGTCTCTGAGTGGCTGTGGTTCTAAATTCAATTGAAGAGAAAGATGCCACTGCAGATTTGAAAAGCAAGAAGTATGCATGGATGGTAGCTTAGGAATTGGTCAGTTTAGCCTTGAGACTCGTTGCTTTTATTAATTTTTGTGCATGGTTGGGGTTGTGTTGTTTTTTTTAATGCAGTTGAGGACTCTAAGTCTGAGGACACCCTATCTAGCAGTGCAATTTCATTGGAGAAACTAGCTGATGGTTTATTATTGGATGAATAAATCTCTTCCAATGCTGACTCTCAGAGCACTAAAATATGAAGTTGAGCTTCTTGTTCCTAATTGATTTTTCAGGGAGAAAATGGTGCAAAGATGAGGAAGCAGGCACCTAAGCAAGCAAGACAAATGAGTGCTAGGAGAAATCCTGCTTTGAAGGACTCTTGAAGCTTATTGTAATGTATTAGTAGATATTGTGTGGCTTGTGAATGTCTGATATTTTCTATTCTTCATGAAACAAAGTTTAGCAGTTGACTGAGCAAAGTGCTAGGGTTTTGAGACTGAGGATGAGCGTGCAAAAATTGAGGATTGCTGGTTCCAACTGTCTTGCTAGCAGAGCTGGGCAGGGCACAGCAGCCACTCCCTGCTTTGTTGTAGCTCTGAACTGACATGCACTGAGGGATCAGTAATCTGTCTGAAGCCCAACGTAGTGTGGTAAATGCATCATACTGACCCATTTTGTATTTAAATCTTATTCCATGTCTCCAGCATAATAAAGTAAATGTGAAACCTGGGGAGGGAGGGTGTTCTGCCAGTGGCACATTGGTTTGCACTATCGCGCCATCATTCCGTCTAATAACTACCAATAAACACTTTTAAAAGCCTTTGTCAGAGCTTCTTTTGCTTAAGCAGTGCCGGAGGTGTGATTACAGGTTCCTCTGTAAGTTTGCTTCATAGAAGCAGCAGCACTGCTTCTTCCCATGTAGTGTTGCAGTCTGCTTTACGTGAGCGTACCAAAACCACCCTGGTTGTTAGACAGGTGATGAGAGAAAACTGAATCTCACGTGGGTGAACTTTACCATGGTGTTAGAACGTGCTGTCCTTGCAGAAGCTTCACTGTACTGCCTGATGTGCAAGCAGAGGAACTGTTTCTGTGTTGTTCTGCTCCTTATTTGAAATAGATCCTGCTGCTTCACGTGCTGTCAGCTGTGGTGGGTGTTTCTTCTGGGTGCTGGACCTCTGTATCACAGAATCCTAGAATGGTTTGGGTTGGAAGAGTCCTTTAAGGCTGCCTGCTGCAGGCAGGGACACCTCCCTCTGGAGCAGATTGCTCACAGCCCCATCCAGCCCGGCCCTGAGTGCTTCCATGGAGAGAGCACCCACAACCTCAAGGGGCAGCCTGGTCCAGCAAGAAGAACAGCAAAGCACTTCTTCCTAATATCTAGTCTAAATCTACCTTCTTCCAGCTTAAAACCGTTTCCCCTCATTCTGTCTCTACCTGCCGTCCCACCCAAGCTTCCCTGTAGGCCCCTTCACGTACTG
>VXAB01001574.1:0-78058 GCA_013399175.1 Odontophorus gujanensis
CCTTTCTTTTTTTCTCCCTTTCTTACTTTCTTTCTTGTTGGATTCTTCATTTCCAGCTCTATTCTTATAATTTTTTTACTTATCTACCTCTTAGATTTTTTTAGATGAATTTACCCACGCTGAGACCTAGTAAAATATATCCAGGGCATCTACTTCTGCTTTTAACCTATCACCAGACTAGACATGCAAAACAAAGTAGTCCTAATTTTATGAAATTAAGTCATGTTCTAATCTTGGAGCTGTGACTCACTTCTTATCAGATCTAAATGAAAAAAATACTTAAAAATAAATTCAATTTTTTGAGTTATGGCTTAAAATAGTGGTTATATGACTATTTTGTGCATTATTTGCTTAGGGAAATTAAGGCATATATAATCTCCAATAAAATATAAATAAAATCCTTAAGATATTTCTTCAAGGAAAGAAACCCAAACCACTCTGTGCTAACAAGCAGAAAGATCACTTCAATGTTACAGTATGATGGAATTTGTTAAATAACTGATAACATTTATGAAATATTGAGTTGACAGTCTACCTACTGACCCGAAAATCAAATGAAAAGCTAGAAACAATACAAGAAAAAAGTCTGTAATCTCTACCAGGGAAAAACAAACAAGAGATACTAAACAAACAACATAACAATAACATCAACAACAAAACAACAACAGCAACAAAAAATACAGTTACAGCAGCAAGATCCTCTATGCTTTAGAAGAAAAAGGGCTAAGACGTTAGCATGGGGGGCGAAAATGAGGTGACAGATCCAAGATTACTAATTTCTAGTACAGGTTGCAACATGGAGGAAGCCATTTAGTTTCAAAGACTGAAAACACATGAAAGCACAGCACCTCTCAATGCTTTAAGACCTGTCTGATGACTGCTCTATTTGAAAGGTTGTGTAGAAAGAGGGTAACTACAATGCTTTCCATAAATATATATATATATATTTGAAAGCTTCAGTACTTCAGAAATCCTCACTTGACATTTAAGAGACATCTGCTTGAAAACTCTGACCTCACTTTCAAGGAGGCACTGGCACAGGCCAGCAAGAGAAGCTGTGAGTGCCCATCTCTGGAGGTGCTCGAGGCCAGATTGGATGGGGCCCTGGGCAACCTGATCCTGTGGGGGGCAACCATCCCAAGGCAGTGTGGTTGGAACTTGATGTTCTACAAGGTCCCCTCCAACCTAAGCCATTCTGTGATTCTATGATGCTCTGAAATCTGAATCTGCCACATACTGCGCATATTACCATCGATAATCATTAAAAGTGGTAAACTAAATAGAATAACTGTACTTCAAACAATTATTCAGATGTTAATTCTTCATTTGTAAAATGCTAGAAGTATTTTCTACTGCTGTAGCATAAGGTTCTGAAAAACTCTGTTCCTGGGACAAAACACAGGTGGAATCATTCTGTGCTGTGTTCTGCTGACAAATAAAATAACCCTTCAAACTGCCAGACCACGAAAATAAGGTTATTCACATGAATCATAGCAAGTCTATGTCAGAAGAGGAATTAAAAATTGTTGATAGTATTTAAAACTGTCTGTATCCATTTTGCTCTCCTCTACAGACATTAAATGGAGCCCCAGCATCACAGCCAGAGCATACCGTTATTACTCACACTAGCAGATGGCAAGCAGTTCCTTGAAAACACTGAAAAATTACTAGGAAACACATAGAAGGTAAAAATGTCTCCCCTATGGTCTAAGTAATTCAAAATGCAATAATGGCCTGGAAAGGGCAAGTGTACAGCTGGGCACACTCATGATGCCAGCTCCCATTGGCAGAGGTTCGAGCAGCACTGGGAGAGCAGAAAAACACGTTTAAGATCTGAACTGCAGCTGTCTTACAGAGCTGAGGGCACACACAAAAAAAGAACATTGTGAAAGTCGTTCTCTGTCCATTAAACTACTTGAATTCATTTTTTTTCCACAAGTGCAGTACATGAAACATAAAGTCTGGGTAAGCTTTATCTACCTGTATGAAAATACAGACACTGCTCAGTTGCAAATTCACATCACTGAGGCCTGACTTTGAGAATCAAAGAATCTTCTTAAACAGACACAAACAAGATCATAATGCACCCAAGCAGCTCACCTGCAACTGGAAATATTTGTAATATTTTATACTGTGGAACTGAGCTCCACAAACTTCTCATTACATCTCTGTTCCCAGTGCTTCGTCTCCTACATGGTCACTTCATGGCTGAGGTGTACAAGATCCACTGGCAAGTTTCTGCATCTAGGCAGTTACTTTATGTCTTCACAGAGTCACACAATCATAGGGTTTGGAAGGGACCTCTGGAGACCATCCAGACCTCCCTGCTAAAGAAGGTTCCCTGCAGTAGGTCACACAGGTAGGCATTCAGATGGGTCCAGAGGAGAATCCCAAACCTCTCTGGGCAGCCTGTTCCAGTGCTCTGTCACTCTCACAGTAAAGAACTTCTTTTTCACATTCAGATGGAATTTCCCACATTGCATTTCGCACAGTTTACCCCTTGTACTGTTGTACACCACTGAAAAACAGTCTGCCCCCATCAACTGAACTCCCACACTTTGTATGTTCATAAATATTGATCAGATCCCCTCTCAGTCTTCTCTATGTTGAGCAGGCCCAGGTCTCTCAGCCTTCCTTCATACAAGATATGTTCCATGCCCTTATCATCTTTGTATTCCTCAGCTGGACTCTTAATCAAAGATCCCTGTATTTTTGAACTGAGGAGCCCAGAACTGGACACAACACTCCAGATGAGGCCTCACAGTGCAGAGAGGGAGGACCACTACACCCAGTCTGCTGGGAATGCTTTTTTTAATATACCCCCAACACCATTGGCCTTCTTGGCTGCCAGGGCACACTGCTGGCTCATGGCCAAGCTGTTATCCTCCAGGACACTCAAGTCCTTCTCCATAGAGCTCCTTTCCAGTAAGTCAGCACAAAACCTGTACTGGTTCATACCCACATGCAGGACCCTACACTTGCTCTTGTTTCATTTTGATTTTATTATTTTCTTATCTGTTTTGAGGGCTTTTTTTCAGACTATTCTGTCTGTAATTGGGTACTGGTTTAACCAGGCAGGTTGCTCAGCACCACAGTCATTTGCTCACTTCCCCCCTTCCCAGTGGGATGGGGGAGAGAATTTGGAAGAAAAAAAAGTAGAATTCATGAATTGATAAAACTCTTTACTAAGATAGAAAAAAGGAAAAGGATAGTAGTTATGACTACATATTTATGTATGTAATATGTATATGAATGTATATAACAAATGATGCACAAGCAATTATTTAATCAATAACAGGCATCCACAGAGATCTGACAGATGTGATACCCACCAGAAATCCATACCTTGCTCTTAGGGTTGCTGGAGGCCAGGAAGAATAAACCATTGCACCTACAAAAGCATTAAATAGTCATAAATTGCAAACATACCCTCCCCAGTGCATATCTCCTTTTGGTATTGGAGATGTCTGCCTGGGGTCTGCAGCCACGAGACATGACCTCTAAGCCATGTCTCACAGGAAGGGCATCCTATCAAATGCTCAAATGTGAGTAACTAAATTAAATTCAAAATCTCTGTTGACTCCAATAGGAGCTTAGACAGATTCTGAAGAAGCAGATATTTACAGTTTTCTTATCTGAGGTTTTTTAATTGCAGCCTGAATTTAATCCACAATGACTTGTGTTTCCCTAGGACAACAGAAGCATTCCTGGAGTTCTCCTCTGGGGAGCTGCAGGTTTATGTCTGTCCTCAACATCTTCCCCAGTCACTACAGTGGCCTGGAAGTGGCTGCACTGCAGATGAAACTCCAGTCTCCCCTTTACCTAACATGCCTTTTTTCCCTTGTACTGTTACAGAATGGATTTTTTCCCAGAATATTTACCTCTAGAATCACATTCTCTATTGTAAGATCAGCCCTGCACAGCCCATCTTTTAGCTGTTTATCTTCTCTGTAGTGCTAGTATCACTGTTTCTGACCCAACTTTTGCCTGATTGCCTTTCTTTATCCAACTCAAAGTCCACAGATGTTGCATTTGCTTTCAGACTGCTGGCTCATCTTCTGCTGCAGCACAACCTTTTGCCTCTAGTCTTAATTCTTTTGAATTAAAGGGACTGTCTTGATCCCCAGCCCACAGTGTGCACAGTCCTGTCATTTGCAAAGCCTAGCCAAATAAGATAATCCATTGCTGATATTACCTTCTCTCCTTTCCAATCTCTGCTTTCTACCCAAAAAGGCTAAACTGCTCCCAGAGCTACACACAGCTAATAGATGCTGGCTCTGAGCTCTTTTATACTTTGGACCATTTTGTTTCTCTCTGCTGTTGTCTGACTGTGTCAGAACACTGACCATCAGCCTCAAACAGAAGGGCGTTGGTAGGGCTGGCTTAATTTAAGTGACAAATTCTAATTACTTCCAAAGGGTTAATTCTGTTTTCTTACTGTGAATCAGTACATCTATATCTCCTATTATCACCCATGAAAAAATACTTTTTTTTAACCACAACACTTCGCTTTTGGCTCAGAGCTGTTAAAAATAATTATTAACAAAACCACCACCAGAAGCACAGCTGCCCTCAGAGTTCTTGCTTTATTCTGCAACCTACTGCCTGCAGATTCAGAGTGATGTGAGTAAATCTCTGCATATCAAAAATGCCAGAGCTCACCCAGCATTTACTCTCACCAGTCTTTCTCTCAGGGTGTTGTTTTCATCATCATAAAACTGACTCCCTATTATTCCTTTTTGAGCAATTTTAGAAAGGCATTTCACTGCAGCAGAATGATTCATTTCCTCTAAAATCATTTATCATGAACATATGAGCTTGTACCCACAGAGTGATGGTCAGTGGTTCAACATACAGATGGAGATCAGTGGCAAGTGGTGTCCTGCAGGGATCAGTACTGAGACCAGTGCTCTTTGTCATCTTCCTCAATGACATTGACAGTGGGATCGAGTGCACCCTCAGCAAGTTTGTGGGTGACACCAAGCTGTGTGGTGAAGTTGAACACACCTGAGAGACATTCAGAGAGACCTAGACAGGCTCAAGCAGGGGGCCCAGGTGAACCTTGTGAGATTCAACAAAGCCAAGTGCAAAGTCTTGAACATTGTGTTGTGGTAAACCCCCTCTATCAATACAAGCTGGAAAGTGAAAGGATGGAGCACAGTCATGCTGAAAAGGATCTGGGGTACTGGTGGATGGCAAAGTTGACAGCAGCCAGAAGAGTACCCTTGCAGCCCACAAGGTAAACCGTATTCTGAGCTGCATCAAAAGATGTATGGCCAGCAGAGTGAGGAAGTGATCCTGCCTCTCTGCTCTGCTCTGATGAGGCCTCACCTGGAGAACTGTAATCAGATGTGGAGTCCTCAGTACAGGAGAGATGCAGACCTGTTAAGGTGCATCCAGAGGAGGGCCACAAAAATGATTCAAGGGATGGAACCCCTCTCCTGTGAGGACATACTGAGAGAGCTGGGGCTGTTCAGCCTGGAGAAGAGAAGACTGTGAGATGACTTGAGAGCAGCCTTTCAGTACATAATGGGGGGATATAAGAAAGAAGGGAACAGACTCTTTAGCATGGCCTGTTGTGATAAAACAAGGAAAAATTTAGACTGGATATAAAGAAAAAGTCTTTTACAGTAGGGGTGGTGAGGCACTGAAACAGGCTGCCCAGAAATGTGGTGGATTCCCTGTCTCTGGAGACATTCAAGGGATGGGGCTCTGAGCAATCTGATCTAGATGTTTGTGCCCCTGTTCATTTCAGGGGAGTTGGACCAGATGACCTTCAAAGGTCCCTTCCAACTCAGAATGTTCTATGACTTCCTATTTCAAGGTATTATTGCAAAAAATTTCCATGCTGTTGGTTATATAAAGACAGAATTGCTTGAAAGCTTTACTGTGGGCAGGGTTACACACTTGTACACGCTGCATCGAGATGCAGTATCATCCTGTTTGCATTTCTTTAGAGCTGGTACAGTTATCAGAGTTTGCTTTCACCTATCAGTTACTGTGTCTCAGTTAACAAAACTCTTAAGCTATCCATTTAACAAAGGTGTTTCAAGTAGAATACACAATGGTCTTCTCTCCCATGATTATACATCAAATCTGACTTTTGATTTTGATCCTGTGATGAAGATATATTAAATAACATGTCATTCCTTTGCATCCTCCATTTAGTATGCAAATTCTGGTCCCCAAAGAGCCATCTGCTGTAAAAAACATCTCTGCATTTAGGCATCATGTTGCCAGTTTGTGCAGTGAGTACAGGAGGCAATCATTTATCACAAGAGGATCCCATTAAAGTGTTTCTCATATTTATTCCATGATAAAATGACAGAGATTAAAAATCACTTTTTAAAAATCTTCAGATACTTTATTTGCTCTAGGGCAGGTGATGCAGATCTATATCATATTAGTGCTAACTGAGCAAATTGACATCAGCGATTTCAGCTCCTTTCCTTTTTCTTCTGCTGTTCACAGTATATTTGATGTTTTTACAGAGATAGAAAAATTAATGAGTTGCTTTTAAAATGAGCGTTATGAAGATAGCATTCCAGGTCCTGCTGGTATCCACTGTTCTAGATGGACATGAATTTGAATCCATGTAGCACTCCTGAGCACTCCACAGTAGATAAGTACCTCTGTACTTCTGACAGTGGTCTCAATACAGATTACTGGATTTTTTTCCTAACAGTTTGCTGAGTTTTAACAGTTCTAGTGATTCTGTAATAGCCATAGTGTTTGTAGGAAGCAGTTGAAACTTTTTTCCACATGCAGCATAAATCTCCAGTCATCACACATAATGTGAACATTCCAGTGGAGAGCATCAAAATGCTATTAAGACAACACAGGTATTTGCACACGAGTACCCTTTGCACAGTCAGAGTGCGGAAAAAAGAATCACAACCAAATAGTTTCTGAACACCTTATGCTGAAAATGTGATGAGCCATCACTGGCTCTTCTGCCACAGGCATGGCTTGTAAGGATGATGGCTCCCCAAGGTTGCAGAAGGGTATATGATATTTGTATTCTTTAATTTTCAGCTTTACAAAGTGCAGGAATTCCCTTCTATCTTCTTCATAGTACATTTCACCTTTACTTGCTAACAGTATATATCTTTTTTGTTTGCTTGTGGAGGTAAACTTCATAGACCAAGAAGCTTTCCTGATTAACTTGATTTCCATGGGAAGATGCATGGCTTCAGTGTTTTCTAAGTTTCTTAGTAAGAAATAAGGCCACAGTAAATGTGTTTAGTACTGGAGCAAGGATAAGAGCAGCTGCAGTGAAAGTTCATTCTCCTTTTTGTTTGTTTTCTTCCTTAACACAAACTAAGAAGCAAAAAGATTTCCTGCCTTTGCAACAGCTGAAATACATATGGCAAATTTGTAATAGAACATTTTCTGTAAAATAAGGTTTTTAATCAACTACTGAATAATAACAGGGTGTAGGTATTACAATGGACACATTCCTTACCACCAATGAAAATACTGCATGGCAAAATATGGAGTTTCTCAATGAAATATTTATAGAGAATATTTTTAGTTCAAATCAGTGGACCACAGGCTTGAGACCTCCTGAATCATTCCACTTGGGCTATTGAATGCACCATGTGAATGCATTATTGAATACTACCTAAAAGTAGGATCATTTTTTATTTCTCTCCTCACTGTTCTGACCATTCCAGTCCTTCTCTAGGGTCCTGTTCAGGAAGTCTTTGGATTTTTAGCCAAACGTTAGCTGTTACTAGCTTATTCTTATCTGGTTTTATGTCTGTGCATTTTTCTCTCACCTTGCAATTTGTCCCTTGGAGATGTTTATAAAGCCATAAAGAACTCATTTTCCCGGAGGTTACAAATAGATGGAGCTTGAATATTTACTGTGTGAGAGGCCATGTTTCCTGTAATATGCTCACATGAAGGAGAGCAGAAGCAGTGCAGAGCAAGAGGGCAACATCAGAAACAGACAAAAGCACAAGTTATGTTATGAGATCAGATATAATTCAAAGTTATTTAATTTGTTCACTTTAGAATTCTCTTTTCCTTTTAATCAAAATATTTGTCAATCCATTTTTTAGTATTTGTAATTGAAGAAAACAAACTTAGGATCAAATCTTTTGGTTTAATTTTCCTCTTTACCCTTTTGCTGGAAGGCACAATCAGTATTTTACCAGTGACCCCTTTAAATCTAAACCTGTCCCATTTTGCTTCCAGTCAGCTGCTGACAGAAGGGTTGCACGCAGTATAATGAACCATGGCTTATGTAATTAAACACATTCATCTTAAATTTACACTTCAAGACAGCTTGAACAAGTCTTCCTTGGGAGCCCTTTAACTTCAAACATACTCGCTTGTTCAGTTTGAGTGCACTTTCTTTAAAAATAATATGTCTCTATGACCAGGTTTTCCTATCATTTTACTCCAAATCATCTAAAGAATTTATCTAGGAAAACAATCTAGGGGCACCAATAAGTTTTTAGGAATATTAAGACTACTGTTTGTAACACCATGCAGCAAGCATGCCTGCACTGTTCAGAACATGGTTAACATTGTTAATGTTTGGAGTCCTTGAAGCACCACTTCAGAAAGTGTGGATCCACTTCAACAGAAATGGAGGTTACAGTGGGGTGGGGGCTTCAAGATAGTGTCAGGACTGGATGATCTTAGAGATCATTTCCAACCTCAGTGATTCTATGATTCTATTATTCTAGATATTAGCCACTGCAATTATAGCCCATTTCATATACAGAGATATCAAGTAGGAGCTTGATTTCCTATTTACTACAGTAGTGGGTGTTTAAGATTAATTCTCACCCAATTACTTCTTCCAGAGCATTACTGGGGTTTTCAAAAAATCAGGAACAACATTACCATGTTCTAGCTATCACTGTTATGAGGCATACAAGAAAGATAAATTGTCTCATCCTTCTCTGCAACTTACAGAAGCCCTATAACATGACCCCTTCAGCTTTTATTGGCACAGTTTATCTTCTCCACTGGTAATTCCATTTCCCTCTTGCTTCAGTGTTGTCTACAATCATTATCTGATTTGAAATTGTGTTGGAAAATAGTCTCCCAGCCCTGAACAGCTTGCACATGGCCATTCTAGACTGTTGTTAGCCACTTTACTAACACTTTTGTTTTGAATTTCAGCAGCTGACACACAGAAGAGTCACTGAGAGAAGATGATTAATGACTAATACATTAAAGAGAGGCTTGGCCAATAGGTGTAGCCAGGATGCTACTGCCTCATGGAATACGGATTTCACATAAGTCCATTTAGATATTTAATGTGGACTCTCTCAAGGCTGATCCCTGGCTTCTCTGTGCTGCTAGTGCCAGCTTTAATTAAGCCAGTGCTGCTGGATTCTGATACTCCCTTGGCCAGTGCAGCAAACTGAATTCTCTTTGCCACAGTTATTTTCTTTCCTACTACCATGTAGATTTATACCATCTGTAGTATTCTAGATATTGTTTCTAGAAAGCCCAGTGCCTCCTTGAATCCACCAAGTGTTTGCAGAATTGTCTGACATATCCCCAGATCTGCACTGGGAAACTGATAGAGAAGTTCACAGAAGCATAATCAAAAATGCTTCATGGGTCAAGGCCATTGTCTCTAGGGTAACAGCTCTTAGTGTGCCCCACACTTCCCGAATTCAGTCTCCCTTACACATTTTCTTTAAGCCAAGAGTGCTTGTGTTTCCCAAAAACCAGGCAGATTGGCTGTAATGTCTTTTTGCTAGAGTCAACTGTTTCATGGGAGGCAAGACAAGTATTCTTGTACTCTGGAGCACTGGGCATATTTAAGAAGCAGAGAGCTCATGGAAGCACAGAAGTGTGACGCTGTCAACATTCTCCAATCTTTCTTGCATTACATGCAACAAAGCTTGTCATTGGGAACTGCTCCAGTTTTTACTTTGAAAATGATCCTTTTCAGGAGAAGAGAGAGAGTGGAAGTTGAATGGAAGTGGCCTTAAGATGTTCTCCCTCAGTCAGTGTTGGGGCTATCATGACCATCGCTTGGGATTTCCATCTGGAGAACCACAGCAGTGAGCTGAACTGCTTAGAAGGGAAGTCCTTTGAGATACATAGCTTCCAGCATGGCTGTACAGAAAATAAGGAGGGAAAAGAGGTTTTATGGAGCACACCCTTCATGACTTTTTCAAAGTAATCAAGGACAATTAAACTCATTGTCTCTCAATTCTCCAAATTCTTCATCATCCTGGTAAAACAGCAGTTATTATTTTGTCTACCACTATGTTCAGATTCTAAAAGGTAGCATATTTTATATTAAAACAGTCAAGCAAACATAAAAACAAACAAATAAATAATTTTAATCCTACAACCTGGTTAATATGGCAATATGAAAGCCAATACTGTATAACAAAATAATTGGTTATAACAGGAATGTATTTCCACTGGAAGATATAAGCAATATACATTTAATTTGTAATTTTTTTCTTAAATACTCTAAGTAAATATCATTCTTTTCCTCACATTTTCTCTCACTGCAGTGTACTGTGCTGATTTACAAGGATCCTGCAACAAGTCCTGGTCTAGACATTATTTCTGGATGTCCAAAGCTAGAAATAAGATGTTTGTAATTTAGACAAATACGTGAGCCTGTTTGAATTAAATTTAATACGTTCTGTGTCTGTGTAACAAGACATAAATAAGAAGGTAGAAAAGTAATTTATAGTGACCTTAGTTCCTCCTCAGAACCCCAAGTTTTTTATTTTGCACTGTTTCAATGAAGAGCAAAGGAAAATCATATCACCCACGCTGACCATCTGCTGGATAAACAAACTCCATCACAGCATTTCAGAACACTACAAAGACATTGGGTGCTGATTTTCATCAATGAAAATAAAATTGTCTTAATGATTTCAGAAATACAGACTACAAATTCATAATGATCTCTACAGGTCCCTTCCAACCTCTACAATTTGATTCTGTGAATTTGTTGTTTTGTTTTGAAGATGTGCATTTTAGGAGTACTGAGGTCTATTTGAGTAGCAAAATTATGATGTAATGGAAGTATGTTAGGTTTTGTTGGAAGTAATAAATCAAAAATCAGTTGATTATGCTAGTTATCTGACAATGACTTTTGCATGAGTGTCTGTGGCTTATCAAATTGATTTCAATACCTTTTCTGCAGTGTTTATATAGTACCTGTACAACTTGGTGCAACAATTTTATAGACTCTGGTTAAGAGAGACCTTGCACCAAGGGTAGAGCAGTTTGCTCAAGGATAAAAACTTATGGATTATTCATCATGTATTCGCTCTGAAACCATGTAAGTAGAATGTAAACAACACAACACTGAAAACTATCCTGTGGTCATTTCAGAGGAATGCTATCTGAGAAGCAGAAAAAAAAAATAAAAAAAAATTGAGCACCTTAAGAATCATTTTTTTCCTAAACTGTCATATTCCCTCCTCCACAAATATCATTTATATTTGATGAGAAAACTGAGCAACTCCAGATGTTCTTACATCTCAGAGCAAGTCCTTTAAGATAGGAATGCTTCTTTATTTGTTTACCTTCCATGCATAAATGTTTTTAAATTACCCATTTTATCATTGTTTTTGTTTATGATTAAATATTATTTATGATAATTTATTTTTGCCTGATTAAAGTCTGAGTTTTTCAAGTGTTTACTTGGAGATACTGACATTTAATCATCAAGTAATATATTTCTAGCAGTAGTTTATGATGCTTCTGTCAATGCAAAATAAATTTCAGTGCCGTTATGGCAGTATTTTCAACACTCTCTTTTGCTTGAGAGCCATACTGAGCCATTTTACTGAAGGAAAGAAACTGCACGACTTGAAATTGCAGAAACTTCCTCATAGCACCGTAAGTGTCTAATACATTCTTCTTTAAGTAGACATATCTGAGTGACTGAAGTCCCTTCTGCAGCTGTACATGCATTTGAGAGTTGGACTAGGGAAGGCACTCACGTCTTATACCACGGACTGGGAATGCCAACCAGCTCTGCAAAACTGGAAACAGGGGTGAGGCAGAAGCAAGGCTCAGGTTGGATATTTGGAAGAATTTGTTCTCGGAAAGAGTGGTCAGGCATTGCAACAGGCTGTTCAGGGGGGAGGTGGAAACACCTTTCCTTTTAAAGAAAGGGTAGATGTAGTACTTGGGGACATGGTTTAGTTGGCAATACCTGTGGTAGGTGGATGGTTGCACTAGATGATCTTAGAAATCTTTTCCAACCTTAATGATTCTATGATTCTAAAGGGAAAATCCTGATAATGTAAATTGAGATGTGACTTTAAAGAAAATTAGGGAGGAAAATTATTTTACAAAATGAGAGATCATCATTTATTACATTAAGTTGTTGAGAAGGCCTTAACACTCAGTTTCTAACTCAAAAAAATGGACTTTCTTAGCATGTTTTATTTCCTAATCCAATGGTATTAGCTTTTGATATGACTCCAAAAGAAATTAAAAGTATTGAGATCTACATGAACAGTAGTATTCCTTCCCTGTATTTCTCTACCTAGTTTTCTCTTTTGGAGAATCATGCACGGCACACAAACACATACAAAATTGAGTCCCATCTCTGAACTTGACATGAAAGGTGAACTCTGAAGTACCAGCTGGCTTATGGAGCTACAGACACAACCGCAGTGTATGTGTAAGTCCCTGCTCATCTTAGCCACATGTACAGTCTCTCCAAACAGACATACCACTCAGATGTCATTCACTGTCTTTCAGCAAATACTGTGCATCACAACCACTGGAGTGACATGTCAAGAGTACAGCTGTGTTTTGTAGATGTACAGGGGTTTTAACAAGCAAGCACACAACTTGCAGCTATCTCACTACTGTTTTGCAATGGTTTACGGGCTGCAGGAAGACTTCCAAAGCTCTGCCACTGCTGAGGAAGCCTCACCACCCAACTCAGTCAGAGATTTGGTTGAACTGTGATTCTCTCTTCTGATTTTTGTAAGCATGAAGAAATATCAGAAGACCTAAATCTTCTAATGGATGAAGCTCACATTCCCTGGAAGTTTATTATTATTTTGAATACACCATCAAACTTTTCTTGTGATAAAAGCTCAGGCTGAACTAATGAAAAACAGCATCACAACAGTGCACTTTGAACACTTTGCTTCTGAGTGACAAATAATGCTTTTTGTAGTGGTATTTGAAAACAGCTCTCCTAGAGTCTAGCTCATTTTCCCCTTACAGGCAAAAGCTTTGGCAGTTAAGAAACTTATTCAGTTAAAATTTCTTCAATTTGTATAACAAGTGTCTAAGATACTCTCTTTTCTCTTTCTCACACATTTTGATTTGACAAACTCTGCAATGTTTAATAGAAAGTGCATACTTAAATATTTATTATTGTCTGAAGAGATGAAGGTGCTATTTGCACACTAAATATTTTACACTATATATTAGCTTCCTCACTTTCTGAGTGCTGCAGGATGAAAAAAGGATTATTTTCTTTCAGAAGCACAGCAGAAATCCAGAGTTGATACTCTAGGCTCTGCATTATGTAATATTTACTCTTGCTTTAGATGTAAATAATGATTTACAAGTAAATAAGAAAAAAAAATGTTTTCAACAAGCTGATATAGGTGACTTGATACCATTCAGCTTTAGACGTGATCCTAAACATCTTCATTCGAGTAGCACTTACAATGCCAGTAAGCCCACTGCTTCAACAGGAATAAGAATTATAGGGATAAAACTTGCAGTACTGTATATCCCCCACCCCACCCCCACTCCCACCCGAACTGCTTTACAATTAAATGCAACTGAGTTCATTATCTGAAGATGGAGACAGATTTTAAAAAACACAGTACTGTTGAGAAAAGAAAAATGTTTAACATGCTCCATTCCAATTCTGTCTCCCACTGAACAGACAAATGCTTTATGTTTGTTTCCATTATTTCTGCTCCCATATTCTCTTTCCAGAGCTTCGCTTTCATCCTGTATACAAAACAATTCAATATCAGACTCAGGTCTTCCTTTTGAGGCTGTCCCTGTAAGCCACAAGTGATTCACTTATTTGATCCCCCTTCAGGGCTGCTCCTGCCTCACATTCATTGTGGGAGCTGGAGGACTCTCAGCCACATCAACTTTTGCAAAGATTCCACCACTCCCTCACAGCCACTATCCCTCTCTTTCCTCCAATAATTTTCTTACCTGGCATTTACCACAGTAAAATCTCAGCTTCTACCTTAATCATTTTTCTGCCTTCATTCTTGTTGCTGTAAGGAAATAGCTTATTGTAGTATAAATCAGACAATAGTGAATTCTTTCATCCTATTGCAAATATATATATATAATTTCTTCCCCAAAATTTCTTTTCCATAAAAGATATTTTTTTATATCGTTGAAGTTGCTTTGATGTAGCATGGTGTAAAAATTGTAAGTGAGGAAAAAAAGAAGCAACTATTTCTAATGAAAACTGTTTGTTAAACAGATATAGTTTATTCCAAACACTTTAATATTCAAAAAATTACCCCAGTAGTTTAAGAATTGAATTGTATGTTTTTGTTGTTGTTGTTGTTTGTTGTTTTGCTTTTTTTTCTAGAAAGTCACACTTCAAATATCTGGCTGACAGCCTTGGGAGATAAACATTATTTCACACACCAGTTTGGGCTTGCTTAGGTCTTCATTATGCCAACAGTGAAGATAATTGATGAGGATTGTCTTTATCCTTGAAAGGAAAATTTTTAAGATTTTGAAGTGACTTCATACTTTGAAATCAGATAAAACATTGTGTGGAATTTGACAGATTATTTTTCACATTAGACAAAAAGCCCTGCAATACCAGACCTGAACTAAACCACAGAATTTATTTCTAGCTGAGAACAATGACTTTCAGGGAAAAAACGAAACAACAGTTTAAACTTTTCTATGCACAACTATATATTATATTTGTGTTACATAAATTGTGAGGTAGGACAACATATTGCAAGAACCTGTCAGTGTATTCAGTTAGTCTACTAAAAATGTAATTCAGAATTTTCTTTTCTATAAGGTATGTGGAATGTGACAACTAAACTCACTAAAATTAGGTAAACACTGACTGACTACTGTAGCAGATGATACAGCATTATTCTAACCAGAAATTAGCACTCATTCCTAACATGCATGCCTAGGATTTCACTGAAAGTTCTGATGGGCACAGGAGTTTCCATGGGCAGATTGATTTGTAGGAAGAAATTTGAGTTTCTAGTCTGTTCCTTAACAATCTGAGCTCAATTCAGTTACCTAAACACACATGCTGTGCTGCTTGAGACAACACAATTTTCTAAGACAGCCTTACAGAGTAAGATGGTGCCACACAACCTGTGAGAGCTCAGTGCCCTTCAGAAAAGATATCTGGAGGTCAAATTGAAGACCATCTCAGATTTTAAGGGATGTCATGCCTCTGCACTGCACTTTCTGTATCAAAACATTGACCACTGTTTCTGCCAACAAACGTGAGCTAGATTAAAACAAGCCAGTTTGGTAATGCTGCCAGTACTAACCCAGCAGAGGATAAATCATAGAATCATGGAATCCTTATGGACAGAAAGACCACCAAGGTCATTTAGTCCAACTGTCAACCCATCACTACCATACCAAAAAGCATGTCCCTCAGTGCCCCATCTCCGCATCAAATACCTCTGGGGACAGTGACTCCAACGCCTCCCTGAGCATCCTGTTTCAATGTATTACCACTCCTTCTGAGAAGATATATATATTTTTTTAATATCTGAACCTGGCACAACTTAAAGCCATTGCCTCTTGTCCTGCCGCTGTAACCTGGCTGAAGAGGAAAAAATGTTCTACCATATTCCTAACCTGGCTGCCACAGCCTACAGTGAACTATATGCCACTAAAATTACACTAACAAATCTGAAACTAAATTGGATATGTCTGCATAAGCAGCAATCACAAAAAGAATGATAGAAATACAGGAAAAGGAGGTCAAAATAACCTGCAGAGAAAATATAGTGGTTTAGCAATTTCCTAAAGTTTCCCAAGGAAGCAGACTGAGCCAATGAAATGCTCACTCATGCAATCCAAAAATAATAAACCACATTTCCTGACACAGAGAATGACCAGATATAGACCCAGTGATCTGTCAGCTATTTTAGTCTTCCTGCAATACTTTGCCCTTTAAGGACCTTACTTATTGATTCACATTCTTCAGAGTTTCCTTATGAATCTATTTCAATAATCTGTAATTAAAACTGAGCTGACCTCATAAAAATTGTGGGTATTATCATTTAAGGTTGCAACACTGAATTAGTGAAGTTTATTTCTTGCCTTTGATTTCAGAGTTCATGCAATTCAAAGAACTTTTGGCAATTCATAAAAGGTAGTGAGTGACCTTGACAATTGACAAGCAATTTTTTTAGAGCCTGTAATAACTTTGGCTCAAAGGTAAGTACTGGAGAAATTCTCACACCATCCTTGACATGTTCTTTGTTCTTAACCTTTTAAATGGCTGACAGTGATTCGTCTTACTCAGCCAGATGTCTGAAAGCCTTCGAGATATATAAATGTGCCTAGGAAGAGAGCCACATCTGATACTTCCAATTCTGGTATTGACAATGCCTAAAGGATTCAAAGCAAGTGGATTTCAAACTCTCTTCACTATTATTTCCCAAACAAAAAGCAAGCAAAAGCTGAGGGGAGACTGCAACTCAAGCATCTCTGAGCAGTAATCCCCAACTGCATATCTTGTTGAAGAAAGTAAATCAAAACAAGAAATACAGGAAGAATTAGCAAAAGAAAACTGGTATTACTGAGGTAGATTGTACATTCTCTGATGCAGACATATTGGAAAACTTTTGAAAACACAATCAGCTGTTGCCTTCTCATCTCCTCCAAAGTGCATTCCCCAACACAATTTCTACTTGCTGCCATAAAGTTGCCTCCATTCATCATGAATTTTATTTTCCTTCAGTCCCCATAGAAAAAGAATTTGAAAGCTTAAATCTCAGCCTTCAAACAATCAGATGGTCTACCAACAGCTCCCTTTCCCATCATCCCAGGAGTCAATGCAGTCCCTCACTGTTTGCAGAGAAGAAATGTCAGCAGGAGGATGATGATGTTCAAGTCACATTGCTGTTCTCAGCCAACACCTTGAAGTTTACACACACAGCTCTTGATGTTAATAGATCAATATAATAGCCCAGCCCAGTCTGGTAGACTTTTTCCAAATTTTGTCTGGAAAAAGTGAAGAGTTCCTCATTTTTCTGCTGACAGTAAACCACACTGTGGCAGAGGAGCAGGTAAAAGCACAACTGGTCTACTAGATATTCCAGTCCTGCAGCATCCTGAGAAGTAATGGTAGTGGGATAGCAATCACAATGTCAACATAAGAAATTAAAAAGCTATTAGAAAAAAGGAAAAAATAAAAAAATAAAACCCTATCCCTCACTCCCCTTTTATCTGGTAACATGAGGGATTCTAACTCAATGCCCAGTCTGCAAGTCTGGACAGGGGCACTGGCAGACAGCCAGTGACAGCAGACAGCTCCTTGAGAACAGTTTCTCTGCTTGGATGTGAGGGAGAATAAAAAAGGTGAAATCTTACCATATCCTATGATGGACCTCACAGGCTTCTTACTATCATGTGGAATGTGATATATGGCTCAACTGGTTTGTGGGTCATATTTTGTTGTTATCTTGGTTGTTGCTGTTCTTGTTTTGGTAGTCTCCTAATGTAACAATTTTACAGCCAAATACTAGCTATCAGAATTCAAATTCATTAATTTTGGGGAGATAAATTTATTTCCTTTCTTATGTCTTCTGGGGTTTTTAATGGAACTAGTCATGCAGGCGGGCAATGACTATGTATAGATGTGTTTCATTTGATAATCAGGTGTTAAGCAAATTTAGTAAAACGTCTACAAACTGCCACTGCCAACTCCAAAGACGTGTGCAGACAAACTAAGCAATGAGAATGTAGCTGTTGTTTTATACGCCATTAAATCACGAAGGGTTTAAACTATGTTAGCCAGATGTTATTTGTGCACTTCTAAAAAATCCGTAATTACAGAATAGAAATGTAATTATTTTCCAGATATATGGATTTCACTGAGTCATTGACTCTGTGCTAATGAACAGCAGATTCCAGACTTCACTGGGGATTCATCTGGAGTCAGTTTACACTGAAATCATAAGAGAGAAGTTAGAAAATAGAATTTATAAGACTTTTATGGTATCTTCTGAATGAAATGCTTGAATACCATGTGGAAAAAATCCAAAGTGAATGTGAGCGATGTTCCCTAATGTTTTCTGAAATCTTGGGCTTTTTTTCAGGTGGGGAAGTGATAGATAGAAATGATTTTATTAGTTCCAGACAACATTAATAATAAACATAGAAACAACAATTTAAATGACTATGAGCCAATTTTCAATGGCACTGAGCAAACTTTTTCAAGTAATTGACTCCACATGAGATTAAACAAAGGAATTCATAAGTCAGCATAATTAGAAAGGTATTTTTCTATATTCTTGTCATCTTCTTTTTTGTGTTGATGGTAGTTTTACTTGTTTCAGTCTGAAGTTTGTTTATTGATTGTGCTCAACAGAAGGACAAATGAAAAAAAAACGAGGAGATAAACATAACTCTGTAGATGAAGGTCAAGATCACATCAGTTAATCTCAAGAACATAAATTTCCCATTATCTCGAAAATGAAATACTGCAGACACTTGGCTAAAATGCTTGAAATCTACTAGCTGATTTAGGAAATCTTCAGGTAGCCTCTTTTGCTCTTGAGAGAAAAAGTAATGTCTATGAATGAAAAAAACGAATCTGAAAAAAAAAAAATTTCCCACCAGGTTTGATGGAATTTTCTCCCGGGATATATCCTGAGACTCACAATACATATATTACCTTGGGGTAAAAGCAATTTGTTTTGATTTCAGTTTTTAATATCTTCAGATCTTCATGTCTGTTCTGTGAGACCTGGACAGGCTGAAGTGTTGGGTAAAGAGAACCTTATGAGGTTCGACAGGGGGAAGTGTAGAGTCCTACACCTCATGCACGTGCACAGGTTAGGGGAAGACCTGGTGGAAGGAAGCTCTGCAGAGAAGGACCTTGGCTCTCTGCTGGAAAACACGTTGGTCATGAGCCAGCAGTGTGTCCTTGCGGCCAAGAAAGCCAACAGCTTCTTGGGGTTCATTAAGAAGAGTGTGACCAGCAGATCGAGAGAGGTGATCCTCCCTCTCTACTCTTTCCTGGTAAGGCCACATCAGGAGTACTGTGTCCAATTCTGGGCTTCTCAAGTCCAAGGAAGACAGGGAAAATCTGGAGAGAGTCCAGTGGGGGGCCGCAAAGATTATATGTGGCCTGGAGCACCTCTCTTATGAGGAAAGGTTGAGAGACCTGGGGGTGTTTAGCCCGGAGAAGAGGAGACTGAGAGTGGATCTTATCAGTGCTTATAAATATCTGAAAGGCAGGTTTCAAGAGGATGGGTCCAGGCTCCTCCAGTGGTGCCCAGAAACAGAACGAGGCATAATGGCCACAAACTGGAACACAGGAAGTTTTATCTGAAAATTTTACTGCTAGGGTAGCAGAGCACTGGAACAGGCTCTCAGAGAGGTTGTGGAGTCTTCTTCTCTGAAGATATCAGAAACCCAGTGGGCACTTTATAACCTTTTGCAGGGAACCTGCTTTAGCAGGAGATCGGACTAGATGATCTTCAGAGGTCCTGGAGGTTAGGGGTTACAACCTGTACAATTCTATGATCTTCAAGGTCTCTTTTTTTGTTGTTGACACTCTTATTTGGCCTAGTTGTTTTTCCACCAAAGTATTTGGAGATTTTATAACTGTTATTAGCCTGATTTTGCACTACATATATATTAGTGGTTAATACTGATCAGAACTCGGAAAGAACAGAGTACAACTCACAACTGAGATGCTCTGTAAATCCTATTTAACTCTGAATGTAAAGAGGATCAAACAGCCTGCAGTGAACCAAGTGGATGGAATATAAAATATTTATGCATTTTGTTCTAGAGTCCAGCTGAAATGTGTAACACAAGGCAGTCCCTGGCAAAATCCTTAGCTCATTTTGGGGAAAGAGGTGAAAGCCTTGCAGCTCATTCTGAAATGTCCTTCACACAGTCAGC
This sequence comes from Odontophorus gujanensis, assembly GCA_013399175.1. NCBI lineage: Eukaryota > Metazoa > Chordata > Aves > Galliformes > Odontophoridae > Odontophorus > Odontophorus gujanensis. Next base: position 20,095 of record VXAB01001574.1, read on the forward strand.
TGGTCCTAGCTGCAGACTTTGGCATTGAGCCCAAATTTGATCATCCGAAAATTATGAGAAATAGTACCTGCAGCCTAACTTACAAGAGTTTTTCTTCCAGACTTCAGCCTTCAAACCCCCAAATCTTAGCAGATGGTACCACACGAATCTTTTGCTTTATACAAGGCAGAAGGCAGGACCTGCTGTTTTTAATCCTCTATTAATCTCTGCTGAGATTCTTTTCTTTAAATTGCTGCTACAGGTGGTTAATTTTCCTCCCCAGCATTACATATCTTGAGTTTTTGGCTTCTGCTTTTACTATTATTATTGCACTGCTTCTTATTTGAATGGTGACAGATAATAGCCACCCTGTGGCTGGCTGGAATGGCTTCCCCAAAATGGATCAGATCACAGCTTTTCAACAGGGATAATTTCTTTAAATTATTTTACAGTACTCACATGAAAAGATGAAAGCCTTCCAAGTCAGGATTAATGTGCCGTGGCTGGGATGAGCATGAGCACAGTCATAAACTGAAGTGCTTCAGACTTCTGTCTTCAGAGCACTTTTCTAAGGTTTCAGGTACAGAGAAAAACCATGAGAAGGTGCTGGAAAGCAGAAATCAAAGGGCTGCAGAACACAGGAGGAGCACTATTGGTCTCCAAAGGTGAGATGAACTTTTGGATCCAAAGGTCAAAACTACTTTTGCTTAATGACTCGCTAATCTTTAAATTATCAGAGTTTAGGTTCCATGTCATTTCACTCTAAGCTCAGTTTCTAAATCATAGAATCATAGAATGGCTCAGGTTGGATGTGACATCAAGGATTATCAAGTTCAAACTCCTCTCCATCAGCAAGATGGCCAACCTCTAGGTCATATAATAGATCAGATTGCCCAGGGCCCTGTCCAACCTGGTTTTGGAACTCTTGTCTACTGTCAAATCTGACACTGAATCAAGAAAGAAATTATGGATTGCAGATGAACAGGGTTTGGGTCCAGAGTCACTACAGACTAGAATACTACAGTCTCAAGAATGCCCAGACCAATGCCAGACACCCTCTTTCCATTCTGCCTTTGGTCTAGTGACTTAAATGTCTGATCCCAGGCTGAGCTCTGTAAGGAGTTGTAAGGAAGTATTCCCACCCTAACATACCACAGTGCTGCGCTGAGAGTAATTTTCTCAGAAATGAGAGAGTGAGTAGGAACCTCTGTAAGAGGGAATTCAGGGTGCCAGTTCATGCCATATCCACCATTATTTAGTGTAAAATACATACAGTATTTCTTTTTTCCAGGAGTTGCTGGTTGTATCTGGATCTCTACCTAAACCTGGATGATGGAAACAGGTCCTGAAGATATGTGCTCATGTTCCTAGAACAAGCACTTGGGATGATGTTTTAATGGCTAAAGCTGGATATACAGGGGACTTTTCAGGCTAAGTAGACACTGGGAAATGTTTGAACGCAGAAAGTCTTGATTGCTGTCTAGCAGGAATGCATACAGATTTAATTTATGTGTCTACATCCTAAATTAGAGGAGACTTTATCAGCCAAGTTCCTATCCAAAGTGAATGCGATAAAATAATTTTGCCATAAGTTGATGTGGAAAATTTGGTGAATACACTTTCTACAACAGATTAAATCTAAATTATTTCCTGCAGTTATAGCTAAGCCTAAGGTGATCAAAAAAGAATAGGTAGGTAAATGGTAAGTAAAATGCAGTGGAAAACCTTAATAATCGTCAAATTTCTGTGCTCAGATGACCATGAGAAACACTTGTAGGTGAGAATGAAAGAGGAGCCAGGAGATTCACATCTCAGCTATACCACAGGACCTGGTCTTGCCTGGATATGCCACATAGGTCAGACCTCATAATTCCTGCTGAGAAGTCTGTGTCTGCATGTACTTACAGAATTACTCTGGTTCTCTCTAAACTATATTACAATTCTAAGAATTCCCAAAGCATCCTGCAAGTTGATTCATAGTTTAGAATCTGTCTAAATTCTGCTGATTAAATGTAACTGATTTCTTCTCAATAAAGTACAGTTGCTCTGACAACAATTTCCATTAAGAAGTAAATATATGGACATAATGAACGAGAAGAAAGAAGTAGCTATTAGAATAAAACCTATCTTGTCTCAAGACATCTTTGCAGGAAATATTAAAGCTTTTCCACTCTTCAAGATTTAGACTCCATTTAAAAGTGAATGTGTAATTTTCATTAAAGTTAATGGAACTTATACAAGTGAAAAGTAACTGGTGAGTAATGAAAGCTGTAGCAGAGAAAAAAATGGTGGTAGTATACTGAGATGGTTCAGCAAATCATTATTCTAACATGGATCTTCCACCTTCCCCAGAGGTCCTGATAAATTCTTGGAAATTTATTGGTAAAGATGCAGGAGGACACAAACAGTTGGACAACCCACAAAATACCTGGCCTGTCTCTTAACATCAATGTTTCCTGCATCTTTCCAAAGGAAAAAAAACCCTACATCACGTGTTGTACCATGTCTTCAACAAGAAAGCATCTGTTATTTGTTATTCTTCCTTTTAAGAAGATAAAAATTATTCCTCCATAGAGAATTTATTTTTAATAAACATTCACTCATTTTCCTGATGTCTCACAATGTGTTACAGATAGAGACAGACAGACAGAGAGACAGAGAGACAGAGATACACAGTAAATTTTTCTCATCCTGAACGAAATGAAAAATTTTGTAGCTGTCTGAAAAGCTGAATGGGCAAATGCTCAACACATGCAAACTAGACTCTTTCTTAAATAATACGAATTCAAAGGCCTCAAGAATCCTCTGCACTCTTTCAAAGGAAATCCAAATGAAAAATCATACATAAAAAGAACTTCTGTGTATTTTGGCTGCTCTCTGTAGCTGTAAAAATGTCTCTATCTACCAACTCTGTGTTTTTATTTGTAAATTAATTCTTCTCTTAACCACATTCCCAAATGAGAAAAATGCAACTAGAAACAATCTTGTTTCCATGAACTAGATTTTTTTTTTCTTTCCATTTCTTCTTCCAGCGTTTCTGAAATGTTCTTGTGTTTGCTAAAATAACCTCTATAGCCTACAGAGGCTGAGTAGCTTGAAGGAAAGTGATGCTTTTCAAAGGAAGGTGAACAAGAAGATATGCAAAACACAGATATTTCTTCCTAATTCAGATAGAATTTTACACTCAAATCCAATTAGTAGTTAAATTGTTAAGTCCCAAACCTGTATCCTAATCTGGTGTGTCAAAACCCACTGCTCCCTCTGTGTTAATAACTTACTTGCATGTGAGACAAGTGTGGAATCATTTATCTCATTATTTCATCTTCCTTGTTTTCTACATTAATCTTTCCAGACCATTTCAAAATTCATTAGACTATGATTTAAGGTTGGCTGCTCATTCTCACTCAAACCTCAGATAAGCTTTAATGAAAAATTTGAAAAGAAATAAAAAATAATTTAAAAAAAATGTTCGTAGATGTTGAAATGATCTCTCAGCAGGTAGAAGTCAGATGTGTTCTACCTACCGCTGCAGTGAGGGTGAGTGTTACTGATTGCTGGAAAGCTCTGTATCTTGACTCCATTCTGGGTGTACATCATCACCGGCTGCATGATCACCTGAGCATTGACGCAGCAATTAGTTGAAGAACAGCAGCCAGATAACATCAGTTATTTGGAAACACTAATAATTTTATCAGATAAATTATTATCATCATTTACAATAATCTTCAATTATGATATTTTTCCATCTGTTATAAATGCTGTCTTGGACAATAAAGGCCTGAACTGTCCATTTTGGCGTCTCTGAACTATATCGCTGCAGTGTGGATTACTGATCTCAAATGTCAGTCACAAGTCCTGCACACCATATACTTCAAGTCTTTGTTTTCTAGATCAAAAAATATGACCCAATTGCTTTTGTAAAGATCAAATATCCAAGATCTAGACAGATTTCTTTTCATGTCCATACCTCTTAGATGCATTGCTAGCAAAATATTACAGATATTAGAGAAAATTTTCTAGTGATTAATTGGCATTTCTTCATTCAAAGACTTGGGAGAAGACTCTCTGTTCCTTTCACTAAAACCCACTGTACAAATTCTGCTAGCAGGAAACTTGCTAAATGACTGTGGTGAGGAAAGCAAGCAAAAATACCAGAACATTCTGAAATATCTAAATCTAATAACTTGCATGATTATATACGTAAGAAACAGGAGAACGGGCAAGAGGGATCTCCTTTACCTATTTTACTCACGTATGATTTTTGACCTCTTTAAAATGCTAGTGAATGGAAGAACAATCAGACTTGATGCCCAACCCTATGCTGCTGGACTCTTTCTTCCCTTCCTTTCTTTTTTATTTTTTTCCTTTTTTCTTAAGAAACACTGTTTCAAATATAATCAGCAACTTGTCCCTTTGCCTCACTAAAACAAATTTAATTTCCAGTTTTCTCCTTACCATTGTTAGAAGTAGGTTTAGGCAATTCTGATACTGTCAGTGATCATTTGCAGCAGGTAACTTCTGAAGCTGGTGATGCTGGTGTTCCTCTTACTGATAACAGAAAGCAGAGTCAAGTTGTAATTTAGTAACTCCTCACTGGTCTAGTTGTTTATAACTTCTACCTGATAAGAATTCATTTGATGTTTTCTCACCTTTGTAGAACGAATCTTTCTGAAATTAGAATTTGTGAGTAGAAAATAAGTTAATAATAGATGCACATCTTGAGGAGATGCCAACTATTGCAAGGAATGCAGGAATCAAATCTGTCCACCTTATATATGTGAACTGTCTAGTATCCTTAGTGAACAGTTCTAGGCACTGTCCTCACTGGTGGCTTGGAGTGGTTTCTCTTTGTCCTTCATTCTGCAAAATTTACCTGCAATTATATTCTTGTAGTTATTGTGTTCAGATGCAAGTTTCTGAAAAATTTCTTAGAGTATAAGGAATAGGAGTGCTCGTGTTTAGGAGCTGCAGGCCATTTCAAGTGTGTTTTCCACCATTATGGAATTGTTATAAGGTAATAATACTTGGAAATATCTTATTATGGTCTCAATTTGCTTTAATTCATAGTCCACTGCTCCTCTGAAAAATATTTTCGTATCAGACATTGAAAAAAATGTAAAATTACAGAATTAATGGACAGAAGAAATCATCGACTCCAGTGAACTACTTAAAGAAGAGTGAGGCAGTTAAGCCAATTAGAGAGTACACAGAGAGAGAACACTGTATGCTTGGCAAGATGCTTTTCATCAAATACTGCTAGACTTATCCAATTTAATTGGATTGCAGTTTATCTGAGATTCAGATAAAACTATGTTAGCATTCCAATGGAAGGTAAATTTCAATGGATATTTCCTTATCTATCCTAACTGTTGGGGGTGAATTTGGACCTGCAACTGAAGCAATGATGATGGAAGAATCAGATTCACACTATACACAAAATTGTATAAGAGTTAATTACTTTATGAAGCTCTTCAGATGGAATGTCAAGTCCAATCTATAATAAATTTATGCTATAATATATTACTATAAATTACATTATTATATTTAAAATTAAAATCTAAAATTACAAATATTTTAAAGTACAAAATTATAAGTGTGATGATATTTACAATTTACACTCGAAAATGTTAGGCAATGATAACTGCCAGTGACATGAATACATTTTTTGAATTCTGGAAAATCATGACCGTTCCTCCCAGAAAATAATCCTTCAAATATGAGTCTGAAGATTTTGCTTGCAAAGTTGATCTAGAAGAATGCTATCATGATGGAAACCATATTCCTTTATCATCTCTACATCTATTCCTTTCTTCTCCTAATCTTTCTTAAAGAGATTGCTTTACTTTACATTTACCAAAGAAGATTATTAAGGAAAAAATGATTAAGTCATCAATGCAAAAAAAGATTTACTTCATATCCTCGCATTTTTTCACATAGGAAGAATCTGGGCAGTTTACAAACCTGCAGCAAAGCAAAAAGAAAAAGGACACCATGTCAGTATATTAAAATAGAACTTTTATCAGTGATAAAATTTAAATTAATATTTATAGGGAATGAAATAAAGAGAAGAAAATGTTGAATGATTTGCTATCCATCACTGAAGTAAAATTTGTTATGGAGATTGGTCTCACCTAAATTTAAGTTCTTTGAATGCACCTTGCATTAAATTGAAAGTACTGACATTAATATCTTATGTCATGTAAGCAGAGAAACCATGGTGAACATACTCTATATTAATAAGACTGAATGAACAGAATATTTCCTTGAACTGAGTGTATTGACCGGCTTAGTGGCTCTAGTCACTGAGGGTGAATGAAATCTTCTCCTTCAGCAACAGTTAGCAGGTTCAGTAAAGATCACCCAGTTCCATAGAAATGGGCTGGGGAGAAGCATGACTGGGAGGGCAACTGTGGATTGTCTGAAGACAATGTTGCTCTAGCTCCATAACCACTGCCAAGAGTGATAATTTTAAAATGTCAGCATTAGAAACATCAGGATTAATGTGTTTTTGCATGCTCTAAACTTCTGATAAGAATCAAGGTCAGACCTGAGGTAAGCACACTCTCTTATCTCAAAAAAAAAAAAAAAAAAAAATAGAAAGAATATAAGCAACAGGATAAATATAAAATAGCCATTTTCCTGATAAGAACTAACAGTAGGATAATCTCACTGGAGAATAAAACTCATGGAGAAAACAGTACATCTGAAACTGGAACTTCTCCAGGGTTTCATTATTTCCCTAATCAATCTGTGAAAATGAAAACATGTATTTTACAGTAAAAAAGCACTCACCCTTATTTGTGAGTTTCAATGCTCATCCACATACAACACTGAGCTGAGGAACCTCAGGCTGCAACCGAGGTGCATGTAGAATCATTCAGGCAATTAAATATCATCTAGCTGTGCTTACTTGAACCATCGTCTACATGAGAAATGAAGGTCTACAATGCAAACTCAGCACGTGTTGAGCTATAATTAGTTCCTCAACTGCTGGGCATCTTTTTGAGAAAGCTGCAGCAATCTATAGTGCAATAGAGTACAGAGCATAATGTAATCACAGTTTATTCTTGAGTTTACACCATTCTCAGCGAGTATCAGGGCAAACAAGTTGAACATCTGGTAGCAGTGGTAGCAGAAACAACTGTCAGTGAACTTAGTGCTGTATTCTAATTCATGCAGCTGTCCTAGCTAGCCAGATTAAAAATTTTTGTTACTCTTGATGTCTGCAACATATGTGTAAGAGTCTGTGGGAAAAAATTAAATCTCACATCATTTGAAAGCTTTCTTCTTCTCATGAAATATGTATTCATTCAAGCTAAAAATACAGCTTTGTAAGTCATGTTCACATGACCTATGTACTGAGAATGTGCCCATGACATCAGAGTAGTAAATGTACTAGAAGGACTGACAAAGTGATACCTGACTCTGCACTCATGGGCCCCTTTGAAGAAAGATTTATAGGTTTTTATGAGTTTTCTTGGTATTTTACCCTAGAAACGAGCATTATATTTCCTTTCTAGTCCTTGAAAATGTAACTGATTTCAGTTTGGTTTTGGATACATGCTTCCTGCTGCCCCACTAAAAGTTACAGAATATGCATAGTGTGTGTGTCAGCAAATAATGTGGAAGACAAATTTAGCATGATTTATGCACATTGGCCACTTTGTACTGAAGGACAAGATGATGGGGCAATCTTATGAGCATTCTTCTTCTTCCCCAGGCAGTGGAGGAATGTGCATCATAGTCCTGCATATACTAATCATAGGAAATGACTTGTTACATCTTCCACTATGATTTGGATCCCCTTGGTAGAGCCAAACAGTACAGAATGGGTTTTATCCTTCCCATTGGCAAGTGAAATGATCTTGCAGGGACTTGTTGTACATCTGGGAAATCCATTCCTGACAGGCTAAAAAATGCTTTAATGTTGATTGTTCAGATCTTGAACAACAGACATGAACAGAATGATCTTTAAAACCTAGTATTTAGGGCTTTCATCTGCCTACTGGTTTACTTCTAACTGCATGATATATAGTCCATCCTGACTGCAAATGAATCTTTTCACTGGACATTTTGTAGAGTATCCTGATTACATTATTCTTATTTGTGATTGAAATTATTCCTTCCTCTGCAGTTAGTATCCTCTGGAAATTGTCTGCTATTCCTGGGGTCAGCACTGGGGCCTGTCCTGTTTAATATCTGTAATGATGACCTGGACGAGGGCATTGATGACACCCTTATTACGTTTGCAGATGACACCAAGTTGGGAGGAACTGTTGATCTGCCTGGAGATAGGAAGGCACTACAGAGTGATTTGAACAGGTTGGATAGCTGGGCTGAGGCCAATGGGATGGAGCTCAACAAGACCAAGAACCAGGTCCTGTACTGTGGCCACAACAACCCCAGGAAATGCTACAGGCTTGAGGCAGAGTGGCTGGAAGTATGTGTAGGAAAAAAAAGACCTGGGGGTGCTGGCCAACACTTGGCTGAACATGAACCAGAAGTGTGCCCAGGTGGCCAAGAGGGCCAATGGCACCTTGGCCCATAACAGAAATAATGTTGCCAGAAGGAGCAGGAAGGTGATTGATTGTACCCCTTGAACTCAGCTCTGGTGAGTGTGCATCTTGAGTACTGGGTTCAGTATTGGGCCACACACTACAGGAAAGACATAGAAACCCTGAAGTGTGCCCAGAGAAGGGCAACAAAGCTGATGAGGGGTCTGGAGCACAAGGCTTATGAGGAGTGGTTGAGGGAACTGGGATTGTTTAGTCAGCAGAAGAAGAGGCTCAGGGGAGACCTTATCACTCTCTACAAATACCTGAAGGGAGGTTGTGGCAAAGAGGTGGTCAGTCTCTTCTCCTGTGTAGCTAACAATAGGACAGGAGGGACCTCAAGTTGCACCAGGGGAGGTTCAGGGTGAGGTTGGATGTTAGGAAAAATTTCCTCTCAGCAAGAGTGGTTAGATGCTGGAATGGGTTGCCCACAGAGGTAGTAGAGTCAACCTCCCTGGAGGTGTTCAAGAAACATGGTTCAGTGGGAAATATTGGTGATATGGTTGGACTGGATGATCTTGGAGGTCTTTTCCAACCTTGGTGATTCTATGATTCTACGATTCTATCCTGAACCACCTTATTACTAATAAATTATTTACACTGCACTATGCATCAATGGCTACAAATCATTAGTCAGGAACCTTTAGCTGTAGGAACTGTGTAGATCTATAAAGACAAAAATGAATTCTAAACCTAGGAAAGTTAAGTATATACATACATATGTATATATATATATTACTCTGAAAGTAATGCCTCCTGTTTATTTCCATGGTAAGTACAACAGATTCGAAGAGCACAATAACAGTATTTGATAGAGCCATTTCTCAGCTGTAACATAGTAAACACCATTAAGTATGCATTTTTTACATCAATGAACGGAAGACTGCATGCCTTGCTCATAAAAATCTGCACAGACATTCAGAGTGTGGCTTGTCTTCCATGTTGCCGTAGCCACTGCTGAAACACACCACCCATGCAGCCTCTGTGTACTCAGATCCACTGCTTGGTCTCCATAAACATTCAGCAAACATCAGTGAATGTCAGTGGGTTCCACTTTTTCCACATGGGGGAATGACATCCTTTCCTCCATATGCACTTCCCTGTCAGATGCCGTTTGCTCAGACTGCTCCTCTGCTGCCATCTGTCACACTGCAACAAAACGTAATGGGATACTGGTGGGAAAGTTCAACCTTTACTGTCATACCACCAACATCTGCCTCTTACATTGTGGAGCTACATAATAAAATGGAAAGCATTATTTTCAGAGCAGCCCTTGTGTGTGTGTGTGTGTGTGTGTATATGTGTGTACACACAGTTACAGGGACTGCCATGCTAAACATATGTGGCATTATCTTCTTAAAAAAATATCGTCATTTTTAACAAAGAGCTAGTCAGATACCCTGCCAGCTTACAAACACACTGTACTTCTCCCTGAACATGCATTATTGATATGGAATCATATTATTCTGATAATATTTTCATTTCCAGATAAGATTTGGTATTTAGTAACAAAATGTTTTGAGAATGAAATTCAAGCTCCATGGAATTCCATTTAGGATCGGGGCAGTAATGAGTTTGTTTAATAAATGCCTCTCATGTTTATGGCACTGTAATTCCATATTTATCAAAAAAAAAAAAAAGGAAAATTACTCTTTTTGGGCTACCATTGCTAAAAATCCTTTGAAGTTAGCATGAACTTGTGCTTACTATGTGCCATTCTGAACTGCATGATATTTATGGTTCTGGGAAATGGATTTTAATATCAATAAACAGGGAAGAGTCACAAAGGCAAAGGTCATACAGCACATAGCCTCATTTCAGGAAACTTAGTAACATTTGAGGGTCGCTCTATATAGTTAGTATGCTCTGGGTGTTAGGTGAATGGTTGTGTTTAATTAACAAAAGCAGCACTAATTACCTGTATCAGTATCATTTTGGAAGTCAGCCATGTTCACGGATGTAAACAATACTGAGTATTTTAGTAAGGAATTGTCCAAAAGCTCCTGGAAGCATCTGGTAACCTGAATTCTCTGTGAGCATACAGGTGATGACACCCACAGCCAGGGCCCACCCACAACAGTAGAACTGAAGCAAATTTCCTCATTGTAATTCAAATCAAAATTTCAGAATACCAGCTTGACTTGAATTACTTTTATCAAAAGCATTTAATCCTTAATTTTGCTACTCATCAAACATTGCCAGGTTCAAGACAAATTACAAAAATTAGTATAGAATTTTTGTATCTGGAAACAACAAATTAGGCAATTCTGATATAACCCAAATACATTTATTCAGCAAATTTCATCTCAAATTAAAAAAACATGCACAGGGTATTAGAAGCAAAATCTACAGAGCATGAAAGGTAAAGGAAAAGAGATTAAGGAAAAAAAATGGCAACAAAACTAAAACATTTCTAAACAGTCATTCTTTTCAGTCTGTTTTATATGTTTTCTTTTCAGCATTTTCTTCTTTGTTAAGACTACATGACTGTAAAGCTGGAAATGAGAGGGTCAAAATAGCGTATGACAGACTGCAGTGAGTGGAGAAGCTCTTGGATAGTGCAAACTTCTTCAGGTAAATGGATAAAATGCAAGAGAGAAAGTATTAGAAGTAAACTCTGCCAGTTTGGAGAAGGTGGGACTCATAGATCAACCCAACTATAAAACTGATGTTTGGATGTGAAGGAAACATGCAAGAGTAATTCAGAAATGAAAATAGTATGGCCTTATATACATAGAAATGCAAAGAAGGCACTCCCTGCATAGGAGAACAGAGAATGCTTTCAGCAGCATGTGCTTCACTGATATCTTGAATTAGGGAAGTAATTTATTAATCTTAGCTCTGATTCATAACCTAGGGTACCAGTGGAAGAAATACACAGCTAGAAATATCTGAAACTGAACACTGACCTTCCTTCATGCAATAAATCAATGCATAAAAACACCAGACAACTGTTCCACTATGAAAATACGTGCACATGTTCACGTATATTTATGCACCTGATTACAGAAAACAGAATTTAAGCATATTTTGGCATTAAACGTAGGAAAAGGAAAAAGCTTTGCAGATTAAAACTGAAGCTTGACAACTTTCAGTAAATGTAGTCATACTTATTTAGGGTAGCAATATTTTAATTCTGCCGATTAGTTGGCATAACGATCACAACAATAAACAGTTTTTAATCTCTGAAAATTTCCCCTTATTGGGGAATTTATTTAGTGGCTTGCTGGATGGTACTAAGGAACCAAATCCCAGCACTGGGATGCACTCCATTATCCCAGTTATTCAGGCACCAATGTATTGATTGAACTGCTACTGAAGAAGTAATTCTGGATAAAGAACTTCGCTGAACAAAGAACTCTGTTGGCACGCATGACAAAAGCCAAAGAATTTAATGAATATGTCTTTAATGAAAAAACAGATGGGTCAGCATACTGTGCAATCACATTTCAGATTTGAATCTTGGGATTTTCACAGTGTTCTTCACAATTTACTATAATTTGCCCACTTAGTTTGAGTCCTGAATGCTTGAAGTAATATATGCCACTTGAGAAGTAGCTTCTCAAGTTGCATTTTGAACCTTCCCTTCCTTGCTTTCTCTAGCAAACAAGAAGTACAGAGGTAAGCAAAACAAGCCACTGAAAAGAACATGTAATGTTTTTTCAACAGTTAAAGATGTCCCAGTTTGAGTCTGATGTGAAAGTTCATGGCACTTACCCAAAACATTTCCATCCTATTAATAGCCTTGGTTTAATATAGGCTCAGAGAAAAGGCACTGTGAACACTTGAACACGTAGATCTGTTAATACACTTCACTTCTGAGTTATGTAATTGCTTTTCCACTTCTGGAACCTCTTCAGAAAGCAAATTGAATTACACAAAAAATAAAGTCTTCTAAACTTTGTTCAGGTCAGTGTTGGATAAGACACTTCAAAGCAAGCAATGACAAAGCTAAGACATCAGTTCAATTCTCTATTAGATTAGTTTTATTCACAAGAAGACTAATTTACATGGGAACATTACTACTGAGTTTTTCAGAACTTTGGGAGGAAGCATCTGCAGAAATGTAGTTTTTGATGCCCGATCTTAGCTTTGGGAGCTGCAGATGGTGCTACAGAGCTATGAACTCTTTGAAAATATAGCTCCTAAAGGAAGAATCAAATTACCTGAAATATCATCAGGCATCACCCATTGTGCAGTTGTCTTAGGACTGATGTCTCACTTCATCTCAGTTTACCAGAGAAGTTGCTAGATTTGGCAGCAGTTAAGCAGGTGCTGAATGTTGTTCAGCACCAGCCTATTTTGGGACCTGTGAGGTATTTTGAAATGCTGGCATATTCTTAAGAACAGGAATGAAATGCTCCAAAAATATGTTTATTCAAAGGATTCAATTTTTTTTTTAATGGGTAAATAAGCACATTAGCTTTCTACTTTTATTAAAATATGCTGAAATTCTCATTTTTTCACCATTTCTTTTCAACAGTAACTGTAGGACAACCTTGTAAGGGCTCTTTCAGTACATAACTTTCTAACTACCACTGGAAATGATAATGGATTTTTTTTCACTAGTGATTACAGAGAAATACATGATAGTGCCAGAAAATTAAGGGATGAATACTGAATTCAATATTTTTGAGGCCCTTGTTGACAAGCACTCAAAATATGTCTCCTGGGGATATACGATTTGAATGATCTTGACTGACAGTAATCATATTTTAGAGATGTCCAGGGAAATGTTGTTACTCACAGAAAAGAGACGTATCTGAGATACAATGCCATGACATATAAATAAAACTTTGCTATAGAGGGTCTCATTAAGGGTGTAGAAAGTATTTTCATTCTGGAAAAGTCCCCATTTAATGGTCTCAATTAAAAAAACAACAATTTTGGTATACCCAAGAGGATGAATCACTCCCTTGCTTCCAGGTGAAGTACTTCACTGAACTGAATTTTAACTATTAATTCTGTGACATGATTTATCACTCAAAATCAGTGCCAACTCATCCTTCACTTGAATTTTGAGAAAAATGATAAAGTAAGCTTTATTTTCTGCTGTTTACATTACATATGCTTTAAAAAAAAAGGTGGCGGGGGGGAGGAGGAGGAGGGGTATAGTTTTCATCACAGTTTGCATATTAACAGTATTGATTTTTGAAATGAAAGAATCATAGAATATCCCATGTTGGAAAGGTCTCAAAAAGATTACCAATTCCAACTCTTGTCTCCTCACAATTATCCAAAAATCAGGGCACTCTCTTTCTATAAATTTCTCTCATTATCTAATGGCAAAAAAAATATAAGAAAGACCATAAGAAAGTTTTATATATATATATACTCTTGATTTCAGGGATAAGGCATAAAAAGCCACTCATAAATAATAATTGTGACAACAGGGATAAAAACAGTCTTTCTCCTGGTATCCTGCATAAAAATATGCAGAACTCTAGGGGTACTAGGTAAATCAAAGCCAACAAAATATTCAGAAGTTTTAGAACAAATATTAGAATAGGTGAAAAGAACTCTAAAATTTGGAAGTGTGTTTTAACAAGCACAGAATGATTTTATATATTAGCACATCACTAAATCCTGAATTCTGCAACTATTGTTGCCTAGGAGTCTCAACTGAAAATAACATCTTTCTTGGCAGTTAAATGTAACACAAGATCTGCAAGTAAAATAAAGTACTTCTAAGTAGCCCACTTGTGAGTCACCTGCCCTTACGTGAAGACCTTTTCAAGGAGGTTCTGATGATTACCTGCTCAGAGCAGGATGGTTGGAAGGGTAGGTAGGTTAGCATCAGCCATGCCAGCTATGTACCACTCATTCCATGGTCTTCTAATGCTGTAAGAGACCTCAGCTGGCAATTCTGCCTTAGTCCTAGAAAAGCTTATGATCGTAGAAAAATTCATAGAAAGCCCACCTGAAAAGCTGCAGAGATGTATCACATTGCATAAAAAAACTTAACACGTTGCAGTGGAAACTGAACCTTCAGCTTAGAGAGAACAAAGGCCTGTGATGGCTTCTGCAACAGAAAGCAAAGTGTCAGTTAGGAAGCGTTGATACAGATATACAAAAGTTAGCTGTAGGCAGTTGTTTCAGGCAGTCACATTGCACACAGATCTAGTTTCCTACCCGTGCAGTCAAAAAAAGGGTGGCAGCACCATGGGGACATGCAAAAGAAGGTACCTCAAAGATAAACTCTTTTCCTTCCTTTCTCTTGGGTTGTCCCAAGTCTGTGCACTAATGAGTGCACAGACTGAAATCTGCTTGCTCAGTATTGATTTTAGTACTAAAATGTGACTTGACAAGAGGCGTGAAATGAATAGAGTAGGCAGAAGAATAAAATCACCACAATCTCTAGCTCAGTGTACGTCAGAGGTGATCAAAACTCTAGAATTCCTGTTCTGTGTGACCATTTAATTATTTGTTATTCCCTTTTGACAGAAATTGAAATAAAATGTCAAAATCTCCCATGAGGAAAGAATTCTAGAAAAGTTCACCTTAGAAATGCTGGATATTATCTGAATTTTCACTTCAGTAAAGCTAAAAGATGCATTATATTAGAGCTTTCCATGATAAAAACTAATATGAAAGTCAACACAATAAAGCCAGAACAAAGCTCTTCAGCTTTATCACAGTACTCCATTAAGAAGCCACTCAGAGCAGCTACGAGAATTGACAGTTCCTGCAACAGTTTGACTTAATTTAATCTTTGTTTTTCGAACAGTAAAGTTTCCAGAAGACCTTAATGTAATAATACATAAATCTTACGGAGATTCTTAGAAGTTTTTAAAAGTTAGCCCTTAAATTTCAAGGACAGAAAAGACCTTTAAAAGTATTTTTAGAAGTGTTTATTAATATCAACAGAAGAATAATTTATCTTCATCTGTTTGTGGTTAGCTTTCCTGGATGTTCAGATTGGTTTGTTCTCCAAAAACATTGCGTGACAGACGTCACTGCTTTCCTTTCAGTCCCACAGAGCCCCACAGCACAGCTCATCAACGCAGCCTGCGAACACCACAGTTCAATCAGCAGTTTTTAGGTTCAACTCTGGGACTCTGCACATCCTCTGGGAACATGAGATTGTCAGGGGACTCCTGGGAACCCACTGAGAAACACCAGAGTACCTGCTGCTGGGAAAAGTTGGCTGTGACTGCCCACATGTTTTCACTGCTGGAGGAGGCCTACAGCTCATGCAGCTTTGGAGTACTGAGCGCTCAGAAGTATCAAGCCATCAAGGAAGGGA
This sequence comes from Odontophorus gujanensis, assembly GCA_013399175.1. Lineage (NCBI taxonomy): Eukaryota > Metazoa > Chordata > Aves > Galliformes > Odontophoridae > Odontophorus > Odontophorus gujanensis. The sequence goes on from VXAB01001574.1 coordinate 35,872, forward strand.
TTTCCTGTGCCTCTGCTTACTGAGTTGGGAAACCCAGACTTACACCTAAGACCTGACCATAAGACCCTCCCTGAAGATTGATTGCTGCTGTGAAGAGATAGATACAACTGTCCAAGTGGAAAAAGGACATATTTTCCAATACTGTAGAAGGGAATCTATCGCAAGCATGTGCAAATAAATAAGCAAGTTATGAAGAAAAAGAGAAGACTAAATAGGATCTTAGTGAGTATAAATACCTGATGGTGGGAGTAAAGAAAATAGACCAGCCTCTTCCCGGTGTTCAGTGATGTGACAAGAGGAAATGTGAACAAACTGAAATACAGGAAATTCCACTGAAATATAAGAAGCTTTTGTACCATGAGGATGGTCAGATACTGGAATATATTCAAAGCCCACCTGGACACAGTCCAGGCAACCTTCTCTGTGTCCCTGGTCTGGGCTGGGTAGGTGATCTCCAGACATACCTTCAAAACAGAGCCACTCTGTATATCAGAGGAATCTATTTTTGTTTATAATAATGCCTTTGTCAAGGCAATGTTAATGCTTGGTAAGAAAGAAACCACATACACTGTCAAATCCTTTCTCAGCGAACTGCTTTCAGTCAGTTTTCTACCACTCACCTCCGTATCAACGCTGTCTCCTTCTGTTTGTTATCTCCATCTGTTTACTAGAAGACAAAATGAGTTTGATTGTTATGAATTACTGAATTCTAAATGAGATGAAAATAGAATCCAATATTTATAAAGTAGAAAAAAGCAGTATAGTTCTATAAGAATCCAATATGAATTATATATAGTGAATTAATATAATAACTATATTTTTATTTAAGAGCCTATTAGCAAACTTGCTCCATTCTGCAGATATAGAAGTAACATCAAACAGTGATACAACCGTTGCAGTAGAAAGAAAGTCTAAAGGTAAAAAACAACAGAAAGAAAAAAGAAGTGGAAGGTTTGCATGACACTTAGGGTTATATTCACACCACAAATCACAGCTTATGCTTTGATCTTTCAATTAATATTGCTGTAGCCATTTTTATAAATACCATCTACAAATGCCATTGTAGGTACAAAAGTTAAATTTCTTCTAGAACACGTAGATGCCTGTACTGGATCCAACAAAAGGTCCATGTAGGTAAAGACCTTCTAGTCCTCTTCCATCGTTAGAAGAACAGCTTATTCACGTGTGATACACTCTAATACTCTCCTGATTCATTTCTCATCTAAATTTAGAGATACACAAGAAAGTTTTTCACATCTCAGATAGTCACTTTGGGAATCCCATCTCATGAAAAATATGTTTGCTGAAGCTTGCCTGACCTACTTTGAAAACCACTATCAAAATTAGATGAATCATGTTCTAAAAATATTTACTTTTCCTTTGACTATAGAGAGAATCAAGCAAGATTAGCTGAAACGTGTCTTTGTAAAAGACAGATTAAGGTGTCTGAGATTAATCTCATTCAAAATGCCTGTAGTCAAACCTAGATTTGGGCTTTTAAAACAAAGAGGTATGGACTATAGGGCTCAGACTCACACTCTGCCCCACACCTGATGAAGCTTTCTCCAAGGAGTAGAAATCTTGTGGTGCTGCTCTATGTTCAGTTAAGTGGAAATAGGAATGGTGAAGCAGTGACAAGAAACAGCAATAGAAACAGTGGCCAGAGGCAGTAAGAGGAGCGCCAAAAGGTGGCAGGCAAAGCAAGAAGTTTCAGAACAAGGTTCTGAGCTGAATAGGAGCTGAGCAATGAGCATCTAGGGGAGTACAATCAGGGAATAAGGGTTGTAGCTTCAGCCACATCAGTAAATCTCAGTTGGAGGAATTTGAGGATTTATAACACCATTTCTACAAGAACGGTAATCCCTCCCTCCTTTAACTCGGCTGTTTTTGCAAGGTAATACTGTAACTATGCTTTTTTTACCCTAAAAAAGGGAAGACCTTTATATTCCTTAAGGCCTTTGTTTAAAACATTATCTCTGCATGAATGCTATTCTCTCTGAAGCACTCCAGCTATTTAGAGATGGAGCATGGGCTGAAGCTGTTTTAAGTTTTTAGTGGAAATCAGAGGAAACTGAACCTAGACCATTCTTACTCTTTAAACACATCTGACAAAAGGTTTATGACAGACTGAGATTCAGTGTTGCTTCCACAAATCAACAGCTTCTCTCCGTACAGCATCTTTCTTTAAAAAAAAAAAAAACCCACAGCAGAAATGTCTTCAAAAGCAAAACAGAGCATAATACAATGATTGCTCTTAATGAAGCCCAACAAAAACATAATCAAAAGCAAAACTACACAAGGACAAAGCCAAGAAAAGCATTCTAAAAATTAAAACAAATTAAGAACAGGAAGAAACAAGTGACCCTGGGAGTTCAGTTCAAAACAAGCAAAAAAAAAAAAAAAAATGCATCTAGACAGTCATAGCACTAATATTTCACATTAATTTACTTAGCAAAATGATACCACAGCCTCCAGACTTTTTCTCAGGTAGCACTTGAAATTCTAGTTGCCTGATGGTAAAATAGATTCGATAAAATAACTTTAGAAAGGATAGAACACAATATGGTTACCTCAAGAAAACGTAATGTTGCCAACCTCCTGTGACATTCTCACTTAAGCTTGATGAACATTAACAACATATAAGTGAGAAGCTTTAGAACAAAATGTAGCTGCAAAGACATTCTCAAGACTAAGGTCTTCTCTCATATTTGGAGATGGAAATATTTGGCAATGGAAATATCGATCTTCATAAGAAACAAAACAGCTATAGAACAAGCTTCCTTCTAACAACTGAGGCTTTTCTAACCCTTTTTCCCACTGTTCTGCTTTCGAGGCTTAGACCGATATTTCTGCTAGCTTTAGAGAAATACAGATTGCGTTAGAATCCCAGACTCTTTTTCATAGATGTATTGTGTTTTGCCAAAAAGACCATTTTTTTCCTTCCTGATGTTCTCATCCCATAGTCTCCCCTTCTGCTGTCAAATTAGTTTAATCTGCAATGACTCTTGATGTTACTTTTCACTGAAAGAGAAAACAAAATAGAAACAATTGAACAAAAAAGCTATGAGACGTTTCCCTGTTTTCATGCTTCTGAATCTGGTCACTACTATATCTCTAAAAGTTCCACTGTGCAGTGGTCCTACTATCAAAGGATCATCTATGGTTTATCATTGATATCTATTCTGCTGATCCCAGCTGTAAACATTTCAGAGTTAATGATTCAGAATCAGGCTCTTGATCTTGTTTGTCAATCAGAATGAAATTTCTTTTACAAAAGCAAAATCTTGGCAAAGTACAGCTTACTGCAGTACTTCGTGAGTAAGGAATTACATATGGGAAAAGAGAATTGTAGATCTTTTTTATGCTTTAAGTACACAAGGGATTTAACTTTGGAAAATGAAATATTGCAAGATTGCTCTGTTACCATTTTTAGAATCAAAACAACTTCAAAGGCCATCAAGTTCATCTAAAATGATAAATATTTATTGCAGGTTTTCAAGATAGGCCATGAACAACTGTTCTGAACTTTTAATGTAATCATGACAAATCATTTGAAGCAGAGATGCCAGGAGTCTTGACATCCAAGCCACATGGTATTTACAAACAGAGACTGTGAGCCAGAGTGGAATTGCTCCCTTGGGTAATACGGTCTTTGTTTCCACGGCCTACTGTGATCCCCTTGTTCTAGTGCACTGCACATTTCCTTTCTATGTGAAACACTACTATTTCCAGTTCATAAAATGATTCAAAAGGTTATTATCAAAGACTGGCTTGTCTGAGGGTTCTAACATTCACAGGCTTATTCAAATTCCTTAAAGATTTCCTGTGGACATGCCACAGAGTTAATGATCCTGAAATTTAGTCATTTTAAATAACTTAAAAAGAACATGCTATCCACCTGCTCCCAGATCAGGCTGGTATAAGTTCTATAAATTCTCCTGAATTATTTACCTTTACATGTAGCTTAAAAAAATGGCCCACATCCACAGAACTACATAATTTAAAGGGATAATCAGTATGCAACATTTATATTTGAGAGAAACATATCAAATAGGACTAAATTTTCCTACTGCAAGTAGTACCTGCTCAGAGGTGACAGGCTGGCAACAGAGCATCTGAGCTGATGAGGGCTGCTGTGATCTTTCCAATGATGATTCCCAAGTATGTCTCCAGGACTCCAGTCCTGGCCAAGAACAGCTCTGTTCTTGCTACTGACAAGGTGAGTCTTGCCAGCAGGTTGAAGGAGGCAATGTCAAATGCCTTGCAGAAGTCCAGTTGAGTGATGTGTGTTGCAGTTCCTTTGTCCGCCAGTGTCATCACTCCATTCATTGTAGAAGGCCACCAGGTTGGTCAGGTATGATCTGCCCTTGGTGAAGCTGTGCTGGCTGTCTCAGACCACTACCTCACCTTGCATGTGCCTTAACACGTCTTCCAGGAGAATCTGCTCCATGATTTTCCCAGACAGAGACGTAAGGCCCACCACCCAGCAGTTCCCTGCATCTTTCCTTCTTCCTTTCTTAAAAATTGGAGTGAAATTTCCTTCTTCCAGAGCTAGAGACTCCAGCAGACATCCATGACTTTCAAATACAATGGAGAGTGTCTTGACAATCACAACAGCCAGTTCCTTCAGAACCCTGGGATGCATGTCCCTACAGAGACTTGTATACAGCCTCCCCAGGTGGTCTTGAATTTGCTCTTTGTTTAAAAAGAGAGGGAATTTGCTCTCCCAGCTCTCACCTACAGTCTCAGGTACATGTGAGATGAGAGAATTCTGACTGACAGTGAAGACTGAAGCAAAGAACTTGCTGAGTTCCTCAGCCTTCTCCATGTCTCTTGTTGCCATTTCTCCCTTCTCCTTGAACAGAAGGGAGCACTCTCCTTGGTCTTCCTCTTCTGGCCAATATACCTACAGAATCCCTTAAATCAGATCAGTGTCCTTCTGCCCAGCCCTCTGGTACTCACTGGTCCAAGCACTCCTAGCCAAGGGGCAGAGGGGCCACCTCATAGCTCCCCAGCACATGACAACCACAGATCTGACTCCATCAGCCAGGCAGCATCAGAGTCATCTCACAGTTCCCTGATGCCTAAGCACAGCAGCCTGTCCAGCCAGCCCAGGACAGGACAGAGGAAAAGCCACATATATATATCTAACCAGCACCAAGGACACCAAGGGAGCAGCCATACACCGTGCAAGGTCTGGCTTCAAATTCCTCGAGCCAGCCTCAAAGACCTCATGGTAACAGAAGTACCAGCCCCAGGTGCTGAGAGCAGCACACACAGCTCTGCCAGACAGGTGACATCGGGGTTTTCCAGGGATTCCCTGCTGCCTGAACACACAGTGTGTTCCAAGCAGCAAGGACAGACGCAGGCATGAAGCTGTTTCCCATGAGAACAACAGGTTTCCAGTTCCCAAAGACAGTCTGCAGGAAGCCACAGCCGCAGTTCCAGACAGCAGCAGCCATCTCGGGTATGAAGCCACAGCTCTGAAGACACTGCAGGATCAGCCATGTACCAGAGCCATGTGCCCTCTCCTGTCCCCAGCAGTGAACCCATTAAAGTTAAAACCAAAAAGTTAACCTGGAAAAGCTATATAGTGTCTGCTCTCCAAACCAGGAGCTGAATACTCTAGGTGCAGTGTTAGAGCACTGAGGATGAAGCAGGATAAAGTGTACGTGCCCTGCATAAGGAGCAAGGTAGGTATCTTTAAACAAGCACAGCACTGTCAGGAGGACTGGTCAGTGAAGACCCAACCACAGGCTTACAATTAACACTGACTCTTGGCATATGTGTTAACTTGATTGTCATACTAGGCTTATTTTGCACAACCATGGCTAAACTACACCCAGCCTGTCCTAGCTCATACTGAGCCACCTTGGTTGCCTCCACACCCAGCTCTTTGATAGCATTCATATCCAGCATGACTGCAATGACTGCAAGGGGTCCTATGCTGAGCTGCAGCACACTTGGGCTGTATCTCAGCACTTCTCTGAGCACACATCAATAGGTAAAAGACATGCAATCAGACACCTCTGATGCAAGAGGACAGAGATACAGCACTGACTTACTTCGTTGGAGTATCTCCCCATTTTCTGTCACCAGCTGTTCTTTGACCACAGGCCCTCTGGAATCTCTCTTGGAGGCAGATGCCAAGATCTTATGTCAGCAGTACTAACAGGAACCTGACATTTTCCAGCTGCCCACTGTCCACCTCTTTCTATTTCCAAACCTAGCAATATGTACTAGATGCATACACACATAAATGCTGTCATTACAGCTCTGCTCACACCAAAACTAATGGATGTTAACTTGATTTACATCAGTGGAGGCTGAGCTCAGTTTCTTTATCAAAGAAAAATAGAAGGAGCTAACACAAAGGAGATACAATGAACTTGCTAATGCACCTACTTCTGGCAGTAATACTGAACTACTGCCCGTACGATATCACTTAGAGCCAGACAATACCACACTCTAGGGATCCCAACACATAACATAGCATTACAGCCTTCATTAGCAGCAATGAGATTTCATGCACACCCCCTGCATGTTCCGTTTGACGCACTAGCAAGTCAACATGCTAGTACCTGCATCCATTAACACAGTTTAAACTCTTCACTATGAATGCCTGATAACAGGTTTAGTACTTTAAATCAGCTGAGAGGAAATACGAGCTGGGAGAGCCTAGGCATTATTTCAGCCTTGTTATTTTAAACAAAGTTGATACTTATTAGGCTTGCTTTTTGCCAGTCCATTCAAGACTGCAGATTTACTGCAAACAGCCTTCAGTACATTTCACCATACAGCAGTGGATTCACTTTCTGTTGGTGTTTAAAAATGGAGCAGGAAACAAATAGGGGCTGTGACACTGAAGGTGACTGTCTCTACAGTTTTCCTCCAAGAGGAGCTTCATGTGGTTTCTCTGTAGTCTGTTCAGTCAGAATGATACACATCTTTTGTTAAACTGTTAAAGAGTTTTGCCTGGAGAAGGAGTGCTGGGCACACCAATGAACCACTCTTGGGAAAAATTATACAGGCTGTAACCTTCACCAAAAGGACAGACATTGTCAACCCACAAAGCTGTTTGTTGAATGGATATCTCCCCACAGCTCTGTATTCTATTCCTATAGGTATTTCCTTCTCAGAATATAATGATTTTACCTAGAGGTTTATCATTTTTTATTGTAGGAAGATTACTGCTTTAGATTTGCTTGTATAATTCCAGTGAGACAAATAATACAAGCACAGAGAAGTTCTCAGCAACCACTTCCTCTTTTTCTTCAAATAATGAATAAAGATCAGAGGCTTTTATTCTTCAGCTTCCTAGGGCTAGGGTTTCAATGAGCAGACACATCAGAATGGAGTGCCTGTAATGGAACAGCTCTTGAAGATACACATTTTATTTCTTTTTTAGTACTTGACAGACACATTACTTCTTCAGTCTGTGAATATCTTTATTTACAGCAAAATGTTGTCTGAAAAATGAGAGTATAAAAAATCAGAGGCTAAATCAAATTCTCAGTCTCTGCGTATTTCTGCTTTTCTTCTCCAGCATTTTTCCTACCTTATGTTCACCATTTGATTCTTGGGACACTAAGGTAGCTTTTAGTGTAGAGTTGCTTGAAAGAGTTGTAAAATACAAAGCAAGTACTTCCCAACTGAGATGAGTTAATAACAGTAATAAAACAACCTACATATTTCTCAGCCAAAGATCTTAAAGCACTCAGATGAACACATAAAGTATCACAGACCTTTAGGAAACAAGTTGCAGATAGGAAAATTGAAGTACAGAAAGGTGGTACAATTGAAACACAGCACTAGTGGAACTGAAAAAGCCCTTTCAAGGGCAAGACTCTATTGGATATATGTTTGAGAGGTACAGGACAAAGTAAAGACAGTTATTTAACCAAAAATTCATAAGAACTTCCATCCCCTAGGAAGAACAAGCTTCTCTTTTGATTTCTGCAATCCTATGTGCTTGTTTTTTTTTCCACATTATATACTTGGAAAATACATTGAGTTCTTTCATGCCAGTTGTCTCATGCAATAGGTGTTTTTGAAAGGCAAGGGATGCCTCTAAAATACTCACTCCATGTAGCTCATACACTCTAGGCATTTTCTGCCTCAAAGTTGTAGGTTTCAACTCTTTATTAGGTGGAAATAATTTGAATGGGTTGAAAAACAATAGATTCTTTGGAATTCCATATACTCTTAAAAATTATTACCAGGGAAAGTTATTAAAGGTATTAAAGAAAGAAGACATAGAGGTCTAGAGATGACCTATTTCATAGAAGTTTCTGAAACTTTTCATTTCTAACTGTGAACTCCAAGATCTTTTCTCTACACCTCTCTCATATCTGATTGATGTGAAGAAGGCTGGACTGATTCTCCTTTCCTCCTCCTGAAGATGGATGACTACAGCAATGACTACCAGATTCATGGGAACTGGGAATACACACCTAGGTTTATTAAACACCTAGATAGGAAATTTGGTTTCTGGTGCTACATCCAGATCTTTTACAATTAAGGATTCCCTATATTAAATGTTTAAAGTATCCAAGTAAAGAAAATTAAGCTTTGTGTTCCCATGCATATCTGAATACCGTGATCACTTGCAATGGAGGAGTCAAGACAAGAGTGTTGGCCAGCTTCAGCAGAGAGATTGGAAAGTATTTGCTTGTCACCTAGCTGGCAGCATTTTGGCTGATGTTATCGACTGTATGGCAGAAGGATGATCTTATGCTTAGGGATTTGAACTCTCATCTGAATGAGTGGTCTTGGTACTATAAAAGACATACACCAGCACTGTTCAAAGAGGCTTTTGTAAGAAGCAGCCCCAATGGATCCAGTCATTCAGGAGACACATCCAGTCATATAGACCTGCTCCAAGACGGTGAATTATGCCCCTGTACATCTGCAACTATACATGAGCTGAGCTGCACAGGCTTAACAGTTCATGGTTTTACAGGCTACCAGGGACTAGACTTGAAAAACAAGATGTTCTTCATTAGATCAAGTAAATCCCAGCTGAAGCATGTAGTTGAGATGTAACAGTCAAAGCTAGATATAAAAGTTAGGCAAGACCAAATCCCAGTAATAATGTTGCACTTAAAAGCCTTAACTACGATATTAAATGGACAAGTCCTCTGTTGAATTAAGCCCTCAGAAGGGAAAGCAAGCTGCATCCTGTGCTGATTTGAAATATTGAATTAGTGAGCCCAGAGTGGCTGAGATTTAGTCTTACCATTAATGTCCTTTATGGTGATTGTAAATTTTAATAAAATCAGACATTGTTATTGCTGAGATATCATCTTTAGTAATAGTACCATAGATGCAGCAAAATTATGCAGGTAGAAATGTTGTCATAAAATACAGGCAAATACCATTAACACCTTCTGCAAAAGCAGACAAAAGCCAGGAAAATGAGATGCAATCCTGACAACATGGCTGCAGATGTGGAAAGCAACATACAGGTTTCTGTATTTTTAAAAGTAATAAAAAGGAGGTCTGAGCAGTGTTTGCAGCCCACCAAAAGCAAGGTGAGATCCAAGGAAAGTGAAAATTCCACCAGATTAGCATAAAAATAATCACTTCTGCAGAATATGTGTAATGGCAAGAAAAAATAGATAAATTTTTCCATTTTCAAACATTGTAGAAAAGAGCTGAAGTTCACCTTAGAATCATTTGGGTCGGAAGAGACCCTTTAAGATCATTTAGTCCAACTCCCCTGCCATGAACATGGACACCTACAGCTCCATCAGGTGCTCAGAGCCCCGTCCAGCCTGACCTTGAATGTCTCCAGGGATGGGGCAGCCTGTGTTCCAGTGCCTCACCATCCTTACCATAAAAAACTTCTTCCATATTTCCAATCTGAATTTCTCCTCTTTCAGTTTGAAACCATTACCCCTTGTCCTATCACAACAGACCCTGCTAAAGAGTCTGCCCCCTTCCCCCTTATAGCCCCCCTTTGTTACAGGTCTGTCCCAGTGAACATGGCATAGAGAAACAGCAGGAGAAGTAGTTTGGTTGACATCTCACAGTGGTCAGATCAGATCATCACACATCTAACCTTAATGTGTTTAAGATCATAAGAACAAATCTCTAACACTTTCAACAAAAATATATGAAATAAAAGGTCTTCATTGTTTGACTGTTTTTACAACAGAATTGATGTAGATACCTACAAATTAGTGACTGCTGTGGTGAGAGTATTTAGAGAACTGATAAATAAAAATGTAAAATAGTAAAGCTGAATCTATGAAGCTGAGTCAATACAGTCAGCAGTAATTGCTATGGTCTTTGATGGTCTCAAAGACCCAGGTAGAAGTAATCAAATCTTAGAGCTCCTTGAAGAAGATAGCTGGACCTTGAACAGACCTCATGTTTCTTTTCTCCCACTGTCCTCAAATTGAGATCTCCTTTTGTAAGTGCTTTCAGTGTCAGGATGGTTCTTAACCCATTATCCGTGTTCCTTAACTACAGACTTCACTGTGTTTAGGCAGGGTTATTTTCCAGGCTGTAGCAGGCACCTTATTTATCATTTAGCTGTCTTTCTTCCTTGCTTAACTGCAACTTCTCTTAAAGCAAAATGAGTCCAGATCTTATCCTTGCCCTTCTCCAGTGATCAGTGGAGTGGCCTTTCTTTTCAACCTATGCCTTTTAATTTCAAGGTCCTCACTGTTATTGCACGCTTCAGCTTTGTATCATAGCAGCAAACACACAATGCCATTCTCCAGTTCAGACAGCAAGCTGGTAACAAGCCTAGGCTGGGGCCTGCAGCATTAGGCATGTGTTCTGCTACTAGCTGCAACACGATTTTTACAGGGTTATTGTGTAAAAAAAAGATGCTTAAACGTGTTTATGAGTGAGTTCACAGAATCATAGAATTGTAGGGGTTGGACGGGAGTTCCAGAGATCATTGAGTCCAACCTCCCTGCCAAAGCAGCTCCCTAGCCCAAGTTGCACAGGTAGGCATCCAGGAGGGTCTTAAACATCTCCAGAGAAGGAGACTCCACCACCTCTCTGTGCAGCCTGTGCCAGTGCTCCATCACTGCACTGTGAAGAAGTTCCCAGACACAGTTGTGTAGAACTTCCTACTCCTCAGTTTGTGGCCATTTCCCCTTATCCTATCACCCCACACTGCTACGAAGAGTTCAGCCTCATCCCTTTGCCTCCTGCTCCTCAGATATTTATAGATGCGGATCAGATCCCCTCTGAGTCTTCTTTTTCCAAGGCTGAACAGACCCAGGTCTCTCAGCCTTTGCTCATAAGGGAGGTGTTCCACACCCTTTGTCATCTTCATAGCCCTCCACTGGATTCTTTCCAGGAGATCCCTGTCTGTTTTGTACCAAGAAGCCCAGAACTGGACACAATACTCAGGTGAGGCCTCGCCAGGGCAGAGTAGAAGGGGAGGATCACCTCCCTTGACCTGCTGGCCATGCTCTTTTTAATGCACCCCAGGATCCCATTGGCCTTCTTGGCCACCAGGGCCACTGCTGGCTCGTGGTTCAAAGTAAGATACAATTCAAAGATACAATTAACTGAGTCCTTGGTTTATTTTACCATACGGGTACCAAAAGTCTGTGCTTGGGCTTTGTTGTTGAGGGTGAACCATTAATAGTCACCAGGTGCAATCCCACTACCTGCCATGGTCTCCATGGAAGCAGTGAACCGTTCTGCAGAGAAATGGCCCATTATTAGTTTGGCATTAAACCCTTTTGCCCATTAGCTGGAGAAGAAAGAGTGATATTTGTGGACCACATGTTCCACTTTAAAAACTACAAGCTCTCAGCAGTCCTGTTGACATAATCCAAACTAATAAGCAAATGGGCTTCAGAGCAGCAGTGACTCCAGCAAACCCACCCTCCAGGAAGTACATTAGAAATCAGAAGGGCCACGTCAGTGAAACAGCCACTGTTTGTGATAATGTAATTTTCTGTTCTTGTGCAAATCCAAATTGTTTTCAAATGTATCTCTTCTTACTATAAAATAACAACAACTTAGTCTGGAGCACTAGAGTTTCCTTGAGAAGAAACGTTTAAAGCAATTTTATAGTCTTCTGATCACTTTAAATCCCTAACTAATGACGACATTGGTTGCTCATTTGTTTGCTAGTTCAAGGACTGGGCAAGCATTAGTCCAAAACTTTTTCCACTAGTAATAAATCCGTGTTCCAGGGTCAGTTCTCTCCAACTGAAAACAGTGACAATTTTCCTTCTCTCTCCTTCAGGCCCAATGGACCAGGCACAGGGAGAGCTACACTGGGGCTTTCTCCTGCTGTAACACTTCAGGGAGAGCAGGCAGGATGCTGTAGGATGATGCTTTTTTATATACTTCACAAGTAAAAAGCTATTCAGAAACACAGTGTGTGTGCATCAGTGGGCTGCCTCTATGGATTTGAAAGAGTATTTGAGTCCTTCAGTGTAATGCTGAATATGTACAGAATGAATTAAATTGAAACAGGCTTCTAGTAGCTAGAACAGTTGAATAATCGTTTCTGGTGTTAAAACATTTACCACCAAGTAATTGTTGGTGGTAATGGAAATGACCAACAATCACTTTCACATAGATATCCTGGATTTTTGAATATTTTAAATTTTTTATAGCTGGATATTTTCAAATAATTCACATGCAGGTGTCAGTGTAATATAAACATGTTAAGTATAGCGTACTTCAGCATATGAACCAGAGTACTGAATTTTAATACTGGTGTCATTCTTAAAAATTACAGTGTTCTGAAACTTTTTTCTTACAGAAGTGAATAATATTAAAACTTTGGTCATGAATGTATAATAAATCTACCATTTTTCAACAATGTTATACTGCTGTAACTATATTCAAACTGTTTGTGATTTACACGAAATACAGTCCAGACCTGCAGAAAAATAAAATCAAATTAGTCACAATGCAGCTGGTTCTATAATGCCATCCTTCAGAGAGATGAAGAAAACAGTTATTTTTTTCCAGCCTCGCCCTTAAATAGCACAGATATTTCGGACTGTCACTTGAGTTCTGGATGTCAGAAATGATGCTGGGAAGCAAACTGCAGCTTAAGGCTGGCACTCAGCTGCCTGCCACTAATGTAATGAATCACCCTCTTGAGATTTGCATAGCGGGAATTAATAGATTAGTATGTTAACTTTATATAATATCACCAAAGGTCAGTTGCTCCCTGTAATTTCCTCACGGAACATAAATGGGTTTGTGTTGCTATGGAAGTATCTCATACTTTACCATTTGTCTGAATAAGTTTAAGTAACCTAAAATTATGTATGTTTCTAATGTGGAGAAGAGTTTTGAGTTTATCAAGATAAGCTAATCCTTCAAGACTTACCAGCTGTCATTTACTTGCTTTCAGTTAATTCTGGGACATGATACCAAATTCTACTCCATTTATGACCAGGTCTCAAAGTTACTCCCCTTCTCATCAGTCATCCTTTGCCCAAGTCCAACAAGTCAGCCTTCCCAGAGGTCTAATGAGCTTCCCAAAGGACTAAGGTCTTTTTTTTTTTTTTTGGTCAGTTGTGGGTAACAACAGTGTTCAGAAATACAAAATCAACTCTTTCAAATTCCAGTAGGCTTCACTGGCCAAAAATCTTCAGCACGTGGCACAGAGGATTTATGAAGATGCACAAATAGTCTCTCTAACCCATTTCCCCACATATCACTACCAACATTTTTAGCAGTACAACAGCATTGCAGCAGCTAGGGTTGGGATGAGGTTTTTGCTGCTGATAAACATCCCTGTAGAAACTCATCAGAAGTCCTTCTGAGTAAATTGCATCCTCACACAATACCGCTATCAATCTCAGGGAAGCGAGCATGAGGATAGGACATATCAAAGGACAGATTTAGCACAAGGAAATCATAGAAATTCTGCTTAAAGTTAGGAGTTTGCTAAGTGAAGCAAACAGAGGAAGCACCTTGAAGTTGTACCAGACTTCAGGTTGTTTTAAAGCACCTTAGATTTCATCTTCTGGTGTCCAACTTCAACTATAGCAGCCCATTCCTTGAGATTCGCATTTCAGTACAATAAAGTTGTGCAACTCTTACTCAGCATTTTTGAAGTTTTTTAATAGATTTCATTTCTGTTCTTCATGTAGCTGAGATCCTAAACACTGATATCTGTCTGAACTTCTAGTACAACTACGTTCTACACAGTATGAAAAATCCCTTCAGTAATGTGTGGACATTTTCATTATGTACTTGTAGACTCCTCCAAGAAGAAGAGTGGGAAGAAGGTCTGAGACACATGGTTGTTCTCAAATTGAGGTAATGATGCTCACTGCTGTTTTATAATAGAGATAACAGTGCTCACTCAGTGTTTAACTCTCCATACCTCCAGTTTTCTCACCTTCATCCATACCAGCAATCATTTCCCACTTTACCTTTATAGTCCAAAGGTTCTGTGCCCAAGTCACACAATCATGTGAATGTGTGCATGAGTGAATTGAAATTAAAAAAAAAAATCTACCCCAAATATCATCTTTGAGGAAGTAGTAAAAATCTCTCCAGACTCCTACCCTTTCAGTTCTGAGCACTTCCTTCTTTCACTTAATTCATCACACACCTTATTATATTTCTGCATTGATCCCCAACTTCTTCCATTTAATTAATAATGTCCACAATGACTGTATACTTATACCTAGGCATATAGAGATACCACTTCTTTTGCATTGTCAATAGTTATTCTTTTCAAATAAAGATATTGAGTTAATTAGGTATGATGGTCCTTTCGTAAATCCATACAGCATATCACTTGCATATCTATGATAACTCTTTCCATCGGTGTATTATTTATATATTGATGGTAGGTTTTAAATCAACAAGCCAAAAAAGGCAAATCTTAGCTAGAATTCGTATCCCAAGTAAGGGGGGTAAAAAATTCTTTTACAGAAGTCTCCACTAAAAAGACTAAAAGTGAGTGTAAACAATGAGACTATAAAGAATGCTTGAAAAGAGATAATGATGGAACAAAACTACGGTTAAAACAGCCAGGGAGTGGCTAAAGAGAGAATTTAAAAATAGAATTTCTGAGGATTTAGGATGAACAGGTAATAAATAGTCTCAGCATGTTCCTACAATAACTGCTTAAGTAGAGCTACATAGTTAATCTTGGAGGGAAAGTCAAGGTATCTAGTGGGAATGAGAGGAAGAAAAGAGAAATACCAAACTTAAGGTGGAAGTAAATTTCAGCATTCGCTTCGTGGATTTTAAAGGTCATCTTTATCCAGACATGCTGAAGGAACATGAAATCATGAGTTTGACATCAAAAACTGAGCTTCCTGATGGAAAAGATTGCCTTCTGAGAAGGTGACAGCTCAAAAACTAGCTTAATCAGAGACCTGCAGCCTGCACCACTCTGTAACTGCAGCAGGAACCAGTGTTCAGGACCAGTGATGGTGGTAGCACAAGGTGATCTTCAGCAATTTTATAATGGAACTTGGTCTCACTTGGCTAATCCCAACAGGGTTTATAAAGTTATTGAATTTAGATCCTGAAGATGACACTGACACCTTCCTTCTTACCTCTTAACAAACTCTGATTGACTCTGTACCTATGAGAGAGAGATCTGCAAGCAGAGGCAGAGCTGGAACTAAACGACGACTACATTCTAGGTGAAGAAGAACCCCCAAGAAAGAATAATGGAAGCTGAATCTACTGAGTTCATATCACATGCTCTGGGGGTTCATGATTCATCTGAAGATCTCTGTTTCCCCTTCCACCTTCTCTGTTCCCAGTGCCACAGCCCCATCAGCTGTAGTGAAAAAGCTGTTTGCAGAGCACATCTGCAAAAATGGTCATTGTCACAATGGTCACAACAAGCTGTCTACACTGCTACTGAGGGCAATACAAATCTCTTGGAGTCTGAAAGAAAGCACATGGTAAAGACTGAATGTAGAAGTGTGCTGGAATGGAAACGCCCTAAAAACCATCCCTTCTCTCAAATCTGTTGAGATATTTTCCTCAGAAGGTTGATAACGGGAGACAGGAGCAGTAACAGAAAACTGGATAGGACCAGGATTCTTGCTGTATCTAGAGAGACCTCCTCCATCAAACTTGGGAGCCAGGCTTCCTCTTTGCTCACTGTCTGCTTCTGGCCCCGTGCATCTTCCATTCCTCTCATAACAGACATTTCTGATCAAGGAATTTTCCCAAAAGAATGAAGGCTATATAGTAGTGCAGCTTGACATCTCTCAGGAGTGACATAAGTGTTCATCAGAATATTGTTGTACACAACAAGCTGATGAAGCAAGCATAAGATAGCATAATTCATAGGATCTTTACTGAAGCTAGTCAACAAGAAAAATCCTAGTAACAGAAATAACAACTATAGTCATACTAATTAAGTTCTTAACAAATGCTGGGTTTATATCTTGGTGCATACACTAACTCCTTGGAGTGTGGTTGGTTTTTACACACTCTCAGTATTATTTAAACATTTACACTAGGGATTTTTCCCACAGCATGCCTTCATTTCCTGTTAGAAAACCAGTGACCTTAAATACCAAGAAGCTCTTTAAATAGCTTGTGGTGGGTGACAAAAGCTCATGCTTTTATTTTTAATGTGAAAAGAAGCATACAAACGAAGACTTATTCACGCAATACAAATCACAGGGGTAAAACTGTTTCCATTTATGAACAACACCCAGTATGCTTCCATTTTGTTCTGAAGTTTCATCAGGAAAAACCTCATGTTAAGAAAGTAAATCTCTTCTTATTGTATTGAGAAACACCTGTATTTACATAATCTAAATTCAATATGTTGGAATCTAATATCAGTTCCCTTCATCCCTTCTATGTTACTTACTAGAGCTCAAGATCTCTGGGTATAACTATCAAGGTTTCCTTTTTATTTTAATGTCCATTGAAAAGAAGCATCTAAATCATTCCCAGCTTTCTTTCCTGTATGCAAAAAATAAATAAGTATTTTTATGATAGTGTCTATCTGTAGCACTGAGTTCTCCTAACCAATATACTTAACAGATGGAAAGCAAAATCATGGCTCAAAAGGCAGCCACACCAATCTAGCATCAATGTCTCTTCTTTGAAATTGATGGTGTGAAACAAATGTAATATCAGGATCAGATTATTTTTACAACTGAAAGAGATGATAACAACTGAAAATCACATAAATGATCAACTGATCAAATGATCATCATTACTCAGTTCTGTGGAGTCAAATGGTGACATCAATACACATTGAAAACGAGCAAGAGCTACAAAACTCTCTTCTTCGTTATTTCAGTAATGTAACCTCTGTCCCAATTCTCTACTATTCAAGCAATGATTAAATCAGAAAATCAGAGAATTTTTTTAAAAATGCCAGTGGCCAAATTGGTGACCCATATTATCCTCCCCATGTCTCCACTGGTATTAGACACCAGACTGACATTTCAGTAGAGGTGAAGACTGATGAAAAGATGGAACAGGCACATACTGAACTTTTTTTTCAGTTCACCTGAAGAAAATTATTGTCCCTACCATAGTAAAGGGGATCGGGAAAAATGTATTTTAATTGAACATGAACATGCGCCCAGCCCAGAGCTTGGCCCAGCTGGGTGGGCCTCCTGACCATCCATCATGTACTCTTTTGGCAAGTGGAAAATATTTTTCACATCATTTAATTATCTCCTTCTACATTATTTATTTTACACAAAGTTCTAGAGCTTTTTTCTTTCAAAATCATGCTAATTGATGACAGTGTGTAAGACAGGAAGAGGGCATGTCTACACCCACCAGTATGACAATCAGTGGTGTTGTAAACAGGACAGTCCCACTAATGCCATAGACATCATAAGAAAGCATAATGTCTTACAATGCTATTACACCATTAACACATAAATAGTTGTTAGTTCTTCTAAACAATGCATCCTGTTCTACAGTGATGGTGTTCAGGTCTTCTTTTTGTCTGAGTGATATTTCATTGTCTATACCTCTGCCAGCTTGTCAGTCTTCCCCCATCTTCTGTCTCTGCCCTTCAAAAATTTTTAAACCCATTGGTCAACTACAACAATTATAAAGATCTCGCAAAGATAACAAGTTTAAACAGCCAGGGAGATAAATCTTGAAGCTCATTTGAATACAGTAGGCCTTCTTAGAGCTTACCATAATTCCCATTTCCCTCTGCTGAATGAATGGCTACGGACTCAGTCCCTCTTACAACTCTAGAGGCTCACACAGGTGCTCAGCCTCCAGCACAATTTCACATCACACTCATGGTAAGACCTTTTTGTTTAAATCTATGTATACTGACTAAAACCTGAAAGTAATCTGAATAAGAAACTTGGATTTAATCAAATTGCATGTCTACAACTCCTAAAGGCAAAATTACATGTGATGATCCAGTGGTAAAGGCATGATGTTGAGTCTGGAATAAATAAACTCCTGAGACATTGTCATTACCAGAAGTTTCTAATGAGATGGCAGATGAATCACAACGGGCCATGGTCAAAGAGTTTAAATTCCCCATGACTAATTTTCTAATTGTTTGGCTTTAGTTAACTACACAGCCATCAAAAATAACCAGTAGACGATATTCAGACCAGATATTTAAGAGAAATACAAGCCTTCTAAACCTGTCTGCATTTTTTAATGTGGCTCATGTTCCCAATTTCTAAACTGTAAACAACATTTCTCCATTTTACACGTGAAAGAAAATATAACAAAAACTGTAAGGCATTCAAATGTTATCCTAGCAAGGAGGGTTGTATAAGTACCTACAAACCACGAATAGTATTCCCAGCCTGAGTAACACTGACTTAGTGGCTTGATTCAGTTTCAATTTTTCACTTCATATTCTCCCATTCCATCCAACAAAATAACAAACAAACAAAAGCAGCATTAAAAAAATAATATTAGATATCAGAGGTAATATGTTATTCTAACATCAGTCTTTTCCTATTTGTGACAGAAAAGCTATTTCCAACTTGTTATATTTTGTGTATAGAGTACAGCCTCTGGCCTTATGTGTAACTACTCTTCTGGAAGGAAATAAAAGGAATAGTTTTATTTGTATAAATCATAAAGTTGTTCACTGCAGATCAGAATGGGTATTATTATGCAGAGTTAGAAATTTCCCATTTCACTGGGTATCATTCTTCATGACATTACACTACTGCTTCTTGCCAGGAAGTAAAAGCAAAGATTAAGACTCTATAGTTCTAACTCAGTGTATTCAGGAGCTGCTTAGAAAGAAAGTGCTCACTGAGGCACTGGCCAAATTCACAACTGCAATTTTTCATAATTATGATGAAACTGGATAATGGTGAATCCGATATCGTTTACTGGTTAACTAAAATTTATAGACGGTTGAGATAATCAGGGTTACTCAAGAGAAATCTTCAGAACAATATCAAGAAAATTATCTTGTAATTGCAAAAAGCAAATAAACAGCAAGTGAATACAACAAAAACTGCTGGAAAATAACATTATCAGAGCATAAAAAAATTTCTCAAGACATTCTCAGTAATCAAATGCTACATCTTCCAGAGGGATAAAGCACTGGGTGGATACCCCATCCCAGGCATTCAAGACCAGGCATGATGGCTTCCTGGGCAGTTTGATCTTATGGTTGGCAACCCTGCCCACTGTAGGGGCGCTGGAACTAGGTGACCTTGGAGGTCCCCTCCAACCCAAGCCATTCTATGATTCTAAAAATTCTTTCTTAAACCCACAGCAGCTTAGCCACCAAACTCCCCAAGAGACCATCTCCTTTCCCAATTTTTGTAGTATTTACAACATATGTTTTTATCCTACTTTTACAGTAAGAATAAGTAAGCAGAAGATAAGATCCCTATATATTATTAATTCTCCTTTCTTTCATCATAGGAAGTCAGCAGAAACAGTAAGAGCTGTGGACTTAAACTGCTGTAAAACAACAAAATTCAGAACCACACCCTGTGTTTTTCCACAGCACATGAGCAAATCTTTACAGAAAATCTATCCAGCACAGGCTAGCCTCAGATGTGTGCTCCACCTAGCTTGCAACCCAGTATTAGGCAGAACAAAGTCTGGAGCTCATGTTTATTTTCATGGAAGACTTACTTAAAGCCCTCTCACTGACCACCTGATTGATCTAAAAGCGCTATAGATATATTTAAAGGGGACTTGATATCTTGTCCTTACAAGGAAAGGCTTAAATTCTCACACAAAGTTTTCAGCTGGGCCAATTCAGCTGGCCAAATGCCAAATTCGAGTTTATGGGTGTGTCTATCACTGCTCTTCCTTTATACAAGTTACCACGTTGGGTAAAGGGCCCAACCTGGCACAGAGAGCAGAAGAGATAATGATTACATCCTTGCTTCAATTCACTGATTTGAAAAAGATTAAGGACTTGCACAGGTGAATCCTTTTATAGGTTCTAGTGTAATTATCTAAATGTTATTGAACATTACTAAAGCAGCCAGTCAGCAGCACCCTTCCCAGGTTGAACGCATTTGGATTTGCCATCCTTCTATGTTACACTCATGGTATTGTGATGCTGAAGCAGGTTCACATAAATCAGTTATTTTTAGATTAAGCTACAGATCCCTCTTTTGCATTCTTGCTCCACATGTCTGTTAAAGGCAGTCCATTACGTTAAGATGTCATCTCCCTGTACAAAAAAACCATTCTTATATTGGTGAAATTTTAAATGAAGTTTTTCTTCAGTGACTGTGCTGTCCCTGCTCATCGTATGGTTGCACTCATTCCTGGCACACACTGGAAAACTGTATGGCTGTCATAGTTTCATTGCATTGGTAGGAGGGCTTTTGGAGACTGACTGTCTACAGTAACTTTGTAAGTAGTGGTGGAGGAAGACACAGAAGCCTTTGAATGGACTGCACCAACTGGTCAATAAAACTATATTTGATTATCCCTGAATTGGCTGTAGAATTTCCCAGTCTTTTAAAATGTTCTTTCATTACAGCCCAGAACATAAATTCACACGAGGTTTTCCTAAAGTAACGCTTTCAAAGTTATCCACAACTCAACAAATAAAACTTTGCTATATGCATTCTTCAAAGGCAACACAAATATGTGGCTTTATAGATTTAAAACTATTATATCCCTGCTTCAATGAAGGGATTTAATCACAGCTAATTCAATTCAATGTCACTTCAAGGGAAACCACAAAAAGGTTTCACTTTAGTGCTGAGGCAGAAATACAGTCTATAAATGCAACTCAAAGGAATAAGTTGCACCAACATATCAGATATTAAATTTAATTAAAAAATTTCATTGAAAAAAATCTTTAACTTGATTGCATAATCTGGAGGCCTAAACTGAGACTTTAGCTTTGATTCTGGTAAGCATTTAATTAGGGTATCCCAAGATGCTTCAGGTCAGGGTGTGCAAGGTGCAGGAGGCACCAGTGTGGTCCTGCGTGTCTGAAGGCACATCCATTCCCATGGTTCAAAGAGGGAAAGCCCAGGTGTCCCCAGATTCCCAGCAGAGATGCATCCAGTGCAAGAAATTTGTGTCTTCCCAGATACCTACCATCATAGGTACCCAAAGGATCCCAAAAAGCTGCCTCCCTGGCTGTGATTAATCTGATTTCACTCAGGTTTCCATTTCATTTTAGGACATTGGGGCTGCAATTGCAGTACACGAAAAAAATCGTCACATCATAAATTGAATCTCCCCCTTTTGTTTTTTTTAGCCACATTAAAGATGAAAAGAAAAGCTTAGCTCAACCAGAAAAATGAACAGTGAGTTGGATAGATTTAAATCTAAAATCATAAGCATTTTGTCTCAAGACAAGAACATAAAAAAGTGATATTTATAGATCTCTCCCTGGAATTGTTTTATGTGTAAATGAAGGAACTGCATTTTCAATACAGTTAGCCACAGGCTTTGACTATTTCCTATGGCTAAATAACATTTGTTACAGAAATTAAACTGAGGCAATGTGACAAAACTTCCACCCACAGTTATGGCAAAATAAATACAAGACATCATTTTTGAACTAGTTCTTTCTTGGTATGTATTTATTTGTCACTTCCCATGTATTTCACATCCACATCCAATTTTCTTAGTGCTATGGAAAACAAGCCCTGAAGCCATTGCTTCTTCTAAAAAATTTAACTTGAAATTCAGTATTAATTTCCAATCCATATGTACTCAGAAATCATTCCACCTGCTATCCTGGCTTACTATCTTAAAACTTTGCTGACAAATGAGGATTTATTTCTGGGGTTAAAAATGCTGCAAATGCTACTAATCCCACCATAGCAGAGAACAACTGATTTTCCAGGAAACACAGCCCTCCTCTTCTCAGCACCTCCAGCCCACATGCCATCCCACACCTGTGCACCCCAGCAGTGTTCCTATGGCTGCATAACACCTGTTCTCCTCATCCTGCTGCCTCCTTCTGTCATATATAATAATGATTATATTAATGACTTATATTAATTAACTGACTATAATAAACAAGTATTGCACGGGAAAATAAATTGGTAGAATCCTCCCTCTATGTAATTGCAGATTAATGAGAAAGATGCTAAAAGGTGTTAAGGTAGGTTAATCGGGAATGCTTCTTGAGAAATTAAAAAATGTAGTTACTGGGGAAAAAATAATAAAGCAGATTCAGTGAAGGTTTACATAGATAAAATCTAAATTGAATTTGTACTTTAGTTTCTCTGGAAACTAAAGTTTCGTCATCATTTTTAAATCTTATTATGATTAAGAACAGACTGTTTTTATCTCCTGAACTTACTCAATCTAGCCCAGCAGACAACCTGGAAGCAGACTTCTCCCTAGTTCTTAGAAACACATAAAATTTTCCCCAGACTTTATGGCTGTACTTATCTTTCATTTGAAGCCAACGAAATTTTGGGTTGGAGATAGGGAAAAGCTTCTTCTCTGAAAGAGTGCTGAGGCATTGGCACAGGCTGCCCAGGGAGGTGCTGGAGTCACCGTCCTTGGAGAACACCAAGGGCGAATGTGGCACTGAGGGATGTGGTTTAGTAGGCACGGGGGGGTGGGCTGACAGTTGGACATGATCGTCTTGGAGGTCTTTTCCAACCATTACAATCCTATGATTGAATTAAATAGCAGAATGAGAATCTGGTACCAAACTTTATTCCTTTCAGTCGTTTTAGAGACTGCCTCCCCTTGGCTTTGAAGTCCCAAAAACTCAGCATGTCTGTCCTATGGAGACTGGATGGTCTGTAGGGGCAGCCAGGCTGAGTGCACCAACATCTCTTCATTCAGCTTTTGCATGCATGTAGAAGTGGATCCAAACAGCAAAGAAAGCATTTCCACTTTCTACAGTTGCAGAGAGGCTCAAACAGAGGGGTGAGGTCCCTAGGCAGCCAACGGGAACAAACTCCTCATGCTGCTTCCTGCAACTGGCATCCTTTTAAAAAGAGTTCCAAACTAAAAAAGTTACAAACAAAAGGACTTGAGCATCTCTGTCTTATATGTTTGGAGGTGAGTTACACCCCATGATGCCTGTTGTTACTGTATGGGGCTGGATACAGCATGGGTCCATGCCCTGTGAAGGAAGCTCCTTCCCACAGCCAGCTCTGAGCACAGCTGCACCAGCCCTACCCAGCTTGTAGGATGTCAAAGGGACTGCTGGCTGTACACCGTGGCAAAAGCAGCAATTTGCACAGTAGGTCACACTTGAAAATATGAAAATTCCCAGAGTAAAAGGTGTTTTAGAATGATAAGGACTAATGACTCATTCCTTTTCATTAGAATAAAGGAGTTATTTCTGCGTCTGCCTTCTAATTATTAATTTAAAAGGGCAGAAAGGAAGTGGGGACAAATTATTTAAACACCTAAAAAGATATTAGCAAATGGACATAAAGCAAAACTGAAATAAGCCTGAATAATTAAACTGCTAGATTTCTTCAAATGTTTCACTTGAAAATAGAATGTGCCTTCTTTCTGAATGCAATTTTCTAATGAGAAAAAAGTTATTAAAACTGTAATATCTCATGTGTTTTGTATCAAAATCTTTCATATTACTTGGACCTTTTCAGCTTCTGTGCTTTTGTTTGCTCAGTTCTGTTCTTATTTCTCTGCATTCTGGTGGACTGTTGGTCTGTGTAGCTAGATCTCACAGAAAAAGATTTGCAATGCAGTTGATCTGGCTATAAAGTAGGACTGTATTGAATATTATGAGGCAAAAAAATATCTTTACACATTGAAATGAATCTGCTGTCATAGTCAGTGAAGGAGATCCCGCGAGCTTTTAGGGTCTCGCGAGATCAAACCCCCCCAGTATGCCACGTAGTACCTAGAAGCTTCTAGAAGCCATTGCAATTTGATTTGATCATTGCATTGATCTCCTTCAGTCAGAAGATGTACAAAGGGTATTGCTCTCTATAACTCACTGAATGGAGGTTGTAGTGAGCTGGGGGTCGGCCTTTTCTCTTGTGTAACTAGTGACAGGACTAGAGGGAATGGCTGCAAGTTCTGCCAGGGGAGATTTAGACTGGATGTTAGGAAACACTTCTTCAAAAAAGTGGTCAGGGGCTGGAATGGGCTGCCCAGGGAGGGGATGCAGTCACCAACCCTGGAGGTGTTCAAGGAACAATTAGACGTGTTGAGGGACATGGTTTAGTGACAACTACTGGTGATAGGTGGACGGTTGGACTGGATGATCCTGTAGGTCTTTTCCAACGCTGGTGATTCTATGAAAATGAATCTCTATTTTTGGAACATTTTCATGCATAAATTCTTGGTTTCATAACTCATACTGCTTACAAAATAAAAAAAAAAAGTGGGGTAGAAACATCTATTTCATATATGCGCATTGCAGAAAATTAATTGGTGTGACTGCCATTTTTTATCTGCAGCAATGTAACACAGAACAGCTGAGGCCTGGAGACAGCTGCTGCAAGTTCCTATGTATGGTAGTTCCCCAACCCCAGCTCAGTTCAGCAACTATCAGAAGTTTGCTGTGAACTGATCATTCTGTGAAAAAAATTAATGTAAATTTCAGTCTGAAAGAAAGGATAAGGGAAAGGCAGAAAAGGAAGTGTGCCAGGAAGCACCACCTGACACTTTTCCACAAAAATCCAGTGTGTAGGAGAATTGTAGAATTATAGAATCAACAAGTTTAAGATCATCTAGTCCAACCACTGACCTCCATGCCCACTAAGTGCCACATCTCCATGTTTCTTGACCACCTCCAGGGATGGTGACTCCACCACTTCCCTGGGCAGCCTGTGCCAGTGCCTCACCACTCCTTCAGAGAAGAAATTTTTCCTAATATACAACCTGGAACTCCAGTAGTGCAATTTGAGGCCACTACCTCTCCTCCTATCAGTAGAAGAAAAAGGGTCTGGCATGCACCCAGGCAAAAATGTCGTTATGCACAAGAGTTACTGAACCACCGCCATGCTTATCTATGCCATCTTAGAGATCAAGAAGTGATTCCTTTATCTACATTTAAATGCAACTGCTGAACATTTACAGTGCCTACAAATGTACCTACAAAAGGATATTACCCACCACATACATTCCTATTACGGAATATCCATCTGAAGATCCACCTAATTGAGCCCCATATTTGATGGAAGCCAACAGCAACACTCATGCAGCCCCACCAGCCTCTGGTGCAGCTGTTTCCTGATCCAGTGTCTGTGTCTGTCAATACAAGAGCTTTCACACATTCTTCTTCTATGAATGTCTCCAAGTCCTTTCTGAATACATGCAAAATTTTACTGTCCTTTAGCAAACTCTAAAGCTCCACAATTAATTGTGTGCAGACATACTGCTTTCTGTTCATTTTGAACTTCCTGATTTTATTTACTAGGCCTTAATTTGGAAGAAACATGACATCTGTTCCTGTTCACCCTTTCCATGTCACTAGTCCCCTATTATATTCTGTTCCCTGTAAGAGAGGCAATTTATTTGAGTCTTAATCTATTTATGTGCTCTTACATGGAAACCATTCCCTAATTCGCCTCACTGTGCCTTCTTACTTTGCATCTTCTTTCTCTGTAGTTTGTATCCTCTGACTCCACAGCATCAAACCAGCTGCGAATCATATCTGAGCAGAACACATACTTAATCCTCTTAAGCTCATAGTAAACCTCTTTTGTAAAATTTTGTTCAGTTTATAGCTCATGGGCATGTAAGTTTCAGGACTGTCTACAATGGTCTATCCTCTACCATGAGTGGTAAAAGGTGAGTTAGATGAATGCTGAGGCCTGGCTTTCCCTGTTTTAGCTGGCATATTGCATACAGAGAGCCATGAATTTCTTAAGGCTGGATAGTGGTGGTGGAGTCACCATCCCTGGAGGTGTTCAAGAACCATGGAGATGTGATGCTGAGGGGCGTGGTGGGGATGGGTTGATGGTTGAACTAGTTGCTCTTAGTGGTCTTTTCCAATATTAATGATTCTATGATTCCCAGCCACTCCAGAACTGAAGTCCCATTGCCCATCCAAAATCCCATATAGTATCCACAGTTCTCTCCATGCCGTGCTATGGACAAACTCTATGAAGGTGTCTTTGGTTACCGCAGTTTGGAAATATTCTGTGTAACAGCACTGTCATCTTCCATTTTACTGTTCAGCACTGGGTGTCTGTACTGCATCAGTGTGGTCACTTGTAAGAGTCCCTCATTGACAAGAACCCCTGACTAAGGATCACACCACACCACAGGGAGTAAATACAAAAGCATACAATGGTAAAAGGGAGAGGCATGAAAACACAGTGCATGTGAGTTCTGAGGATCAGTGTGAGCTGTAGGGGGCTTTCTAAGAGAAGCACACTACAGTGACTGCAGCTCTAGGCTGCACAGAGAGTCTATTATGCGCTGTCCTTTCTGCCACGACAGATTTTGGTGTACAAACAGCAATATCCGTGCACTCTGGGCTGATGCAAATGAGAACAACTGTTATAAAAGCTGGAGATCAATGAGAGTCAAAGGCGAGAGAGGAAAAAAACCAAATGCATTTCCTGGAAATCAGAACGATTCAGGCAGTTAGGTTCAACTCCTCCCTGCGCCCCGAAGTCGCCGCCTTCCCGGAGCGGGGCGGGCACGATCGGGGACGCGCCCCGGGGCGGGATGGGGCGGCGGCCGCCGCCTCCCCGCGGTCCCATTGCCGCCGCGCCCGGTGCTTTGGCGCCCCCTGCCGGGCAGGCGGCGCTGCGCTGCGCTGCGTGTAGGCCGCTGGGTCCGAGCGCTCCCGCTGCGGCTCGGTGGGGGCTGCTCCCGAAGCAGGGCTCCTGTTGCTCTGGAGATAGTCCTGGAGGCGCGGGGCAGAAGGCAGTTCTTCCCCCGGGCCTGGCAATCCCTTGGCTTTGGCTGAGAGCGGGTCTTGTCACTTATACTCCTGGGATTTGATATCTAGAGGACTGAAGGCACTTGGCAGTTTTCTGTAGTTGGCAGACTGAAGCTATGTACCTGGAAAAATTCTTAAGCTTTTAGATGTTTTTTGTAGCACCGTTCTGCTGCTCTGAAAGCTGAGCCGGATGATTGCTTCTGCTGCCTTGTTTGTTACAGCCCTGTCTGCACACCACCTGCCAAGGATGGTCTTCTGCCGAAATAAAAAGCAAAAACTGCAGACTGTATGAGCCTGGGGAAAAGCTTAGACAGTGGAGAAAAGCACAGGGAAAATAAATGAAGGTGAGATGATTTTACAGTGATCTTACCAGGTTTCTCTCTCACTGAGGCTTGCAATAGAAACGCTTGGGTATGTCTTCTCGCACACACTCAACATGAGCACAGATAAAAACTTACAGACCATTTCAGCAAAAACAACTTCATCCACTGAAAGCCCAAGATATCCTTCTTCCAACAGTTTTAACTCATTTTACAGTGTTTGTAGAACAAAGTGCAGTCTGTGGCTGTAGAGCAATCAGAAGTTGCAGCAGATATGATCTTGGAGGGTCCCTTCCAACTCTGGATACCGTGTAATTCCATGACTGAGAAGTAGAATTGGCATACATGTGACATCCCTGATTGCAGATGGCTAAATGCAAGGACCTTCCACCACAGCCTTCACTGTCGCTCTCAGTCAAGCTATGGAATGTGTAATTTGGCTGCTTTGGTCCCTTCCATTTGCATTTGATTATAAATTGTTAAGAGTGCACAGCTACACCTGTAACCCACCTTACCTTCATTGGTTTCAGAACAAAAAAGCCATTGGTTTTCTCTTACTTCCTTTCTCCTTACTGTCAGATTACATCGGGAGCTACTCATCAAACAGCGATCAAGGATCAGTCATCCCACTGCCATTAGTGGTTAATCACAGCTCCTTTTTCATATCTTTGTTTTTCCAACCTGGAGTGTGCCTTTCCCTTTAGTCTGTTTAACATTTCAACGATTCTTGGCACTCCTGCTTGTACTTCCTTCATGCCTCATTGTGACCTTTCATAGCTGGAGTGGTCAAAATTGCATGCAGTGTTGAAGAAGTAGGCACACCATTAAGTTTACATTATTTCTTCATCCCATAAACTCCTAGCTAGGCTTACCGCTACTGATGTATTTGTTCTTTGTTGTTATTTGTAATTTTACCTTTAGCAAGTTTCTCCTAAAAGTCTTTTTTTAAACACAGAGCTACAAACCATAAAGCCAAGTCACTAGAAGTTGCATTCTGTTCAATTTCCATACAACAGAAATTCAACTTTTGCATTTTGTTGGCGTCTTCTCTTCAATTTCCAAACCATTCAAAAAGGCAACCAGAGACATGTGCTTTATCTGCAAGTGGGGAATGCTTTCAGCAATGGAAATAATCCTGCCAAGAGGATGTTATTGAACATTTGAGTTTTATGCCCATAGTCCATTTTGCAGCATTTAGCAAGCTCAAAGCAGATGTCATCTGTCTTTCAAAATGCATTTGTCTGGGACTGCTTTGCATTTTTAAATATCCAAAACTACAGAGTCAACTGAAAATTAGTCTAATTTCTCAAAAATCGTGTCGAAGTATTCTACAGTAACCAGGCTACTTTTTTTCACCATTCTCATGTCTGGATTCAGACGAGCAAAATGCTAACAGACAGCATGCATTCTTTCCTTTTTCATCATGTAACTCTCATTTACATCAGTGGAGCTGGAAACAATCTGTCAGGGCCATTAAAGAGGTGCAAAGCCTCAGAACAGTTGTTTACTAAATGTCTGCTAAGTAGTTTAAGTCTGAGCTTTCTCCTTTATGCACTGGAATATCTTCAAGCCTCAAAAGCATCTATAAGCAACAAAAACTGGCAGTATTCTTCTAACACAGGCATCTTTTTTGTTCTTCCAACAATATCTTTACATTTTTCCTCTTTAATATTTTCCATCTATGAGAATTCTGTAATTATCCCTCTCAGCCCACGTGTCAACTTTCTTGTGTGACATTTCAGCTACCCACATGGGAGTGTTACATACTAGAATGTTTTGTGTAAACAGATGTTTCCTTAAGCTTCAGTCATGGCTAGACATGAACTGGAAAAACTCGTCTTACTATCAAAAGCCAATTATAGTTTTTCTTATAGAGCAGAAAACATAATTTGAGTTTACTCTCTGAGCCTTTGGTTTAAGATACAGTTTTACAGAACACAATTCTGCATACCACTGGGAGTGAAATCACCTGTTGTAGTTTAGAACTGTTTTTCTCAAAATCCAGCTATGAATCTATGAATCCAGCTGTTCACTCAGGAAGTAGTGTTTCCTATCATCTTTTCAGAGATTCATTCAAGCATTTTTGTCATGACATATCTGATCATGGTAGCATCTTCTGCCCAACAGACCAATGATCAGAGGAGCCACCCATGATGTGGCACATCTACATTCTAGGCAGTATTCAGCCATAAGTCCAGAAGAACCATACCTTTATCTACAAGCCTGATTTCTTACTCAAAAAAGAGTACTTTATTCCTACAGGGGAAGCCCACCATTACACTATCATCAGAAACCTAAATGTCAGAAGCTTGGAAAAAGAACACGTGAAACAAAGCACTCAGGTGTGCTGAAGGAAACTTAGTGTCTCTTTCTTACATTTGTCTCCTACCTCATACAGCTGAAATTGCTGTCTCTAAGTTCTTTACATGCACCATGATAAAATGCAGCTACAACAGCCAGAACAGATGAGAGAGCATAAGGGCTTCCCAGAAAACACACATTCGAGCACTGAAACTTATGGACTGCCATGCGTGCGTACACACAGTTGTTCTAAAGTGTGTAAGCATTCTCTCTTGCATTCATAAAGCCTGAATGAAGTCTAGTTCTCTCAATAGACCCAACAGCATCATCACATCACAGTTACTAGAAGCTATTAAAGATTTATATTGAAGATAAAGGCTGACAAAAGGCAGAACCTGTTGGGACTGATGTTTCTGGATGACTTGGTCACAGTTTTTCTCAGAAGATGGAGATGAGTCAGGACTGTCCCTGTTTTACTGGATCACCCACCAGCTTTGGCTGAGGAGAATGAGAGCCCATGCATGTTAGGTTAGCGGTGAGCTTCATTTGTACACTTTCAGCTAAGCCAAAAAAATAACCAGCTCTACACCGGCCGGTCACTGCCAAGAATTCCCATATGAAGCTGTGGTTACAGAGTTGAGTGTTTACATTATTAATTATATTTAATAGGTATTTACAGCTTCCATTAAAAGAACAGTGGTCTTGGATGCTTAAAACAAGAAGCAGTGTCAAGGATCATGCTGCTAACATTTGCAGAACACCCAACATAATAGATTTCAGGCAAGAGTTCTTGAGAGAGTGAATTATTGCATATTAATTGTGTATTACATTAGTGATCCTTAAGTAACTTGGAAAACTTCTTTGCATGCAACCAGCTAAATAGCTAAGCTCTGCATCTGACTGACTTGCATCTTGGCATACTGTACATAAACCCTCTACATATTTTGTAGCAAAGCAAAAATACAGTATATATAGATGTTAAGAGTATTTTTTTCCATACATAGGTTCTGTAACAGACACCAATAATAAAACCAATAAAATAAATGAAACACAGCTGATTATGAAGCTTTAAATCAGTACCAGAATTTACAGTTAAAAAATAATAATAAGAGAGACAGAAATGAGTCAACTAAGTCATTTAGAGGATTTTTTACTGTCCATGAAAGACCTTTCCAAGAGGAAAGTAAAATGCCTTTGGTTATACTATTCTGTTATTTCCAGATGTTGAATGCACTGTAGTGCCACGTCGGTAGTATTCAGGCTATGGAAACCGTGTTGTCGTTTGTTTATATTTCTGTAGCACCATTAACTGGGTCAAACCATTTGATTCACCAAACTTGGATTTACAAATTGAAGACATACTCTCGGAAAAAGGAAAACAAAAGAAATGCCATTTCATAGCATCAGAGATTAATCATCCTTTCAAGACAGTTTTTCGTAGTCTGGAATATCATTCCTGCAATAGATATTAAATGCAGTTTAACTCAGCTCCTTTTGATTTGGAACGCTTGATCAGTTTCTTTAAATATCTGCACTACACACATTCATTTTTATTTAGTTGAAACAAGTCTGCTTCCGCAGTAATGGCTCATTACTAGTCCTAAATAAATGTTAATGAAAATCTAATGTATGGGGTTGGGAACTATCAGTTGTAAATACTGATCACAACCCTCTGGAATCAATTGAATGTCCATTTAAATTCTTCGTGCTTAACTAAAAGAATTATTTGTTTTCACTGTTGTTTTCTTCTGAGAGAAGAAGTTGAAGGAACTTTTGAAGACAGTAGCCACCTATCACATGGAGCATGTACTTCTGTCATTGTTGCTGTTCCAAATTCCACCAGCTAATTTACCAACTCATTTCTCGTGCTCTGTTTTCCTAAGGATATAATTCTGAAACAAAAATGGGCTATACCAATGCCAATATACAACATCCATGCAGCGATAATCTGTGAGATTCCAATGCTAAAAAACTTTTTCTATAGAAATCTCATTCAGATCCTCTCAGTTGCTGAACTCCACAAAAGGAAATAAAATAATTATGTGCTATTAATTATTATCTAATTAATTGTTGAAGACATCAGAGAAGCACTAAGTATGATCATGACTAGTAGATACTACAGTAAATGCAAGAAAAGGAATTCATAGGCATGTCTATTTTGTGTATGGTTTTTAACATGAAAAAGGGCTAAAGCATTGTCCACCTGTTCCTGAAGAGAACTATACTGAAAAATCTTATCTGTATGATTTAAAAGAATTAAAATGTAAGCAGTATTTGCAATTTCAACTTAATCCTCTCCATAGAGTACACTGCAGATCCAGCTCTTACAACTCAGCTAAGTCAAACTTGGATTCATTGTACCAGTTTTGATGGAGATAGAGTTAATTTTATTCAAAGTAGATTGTATGGTACTGTTTCAGGTTTGTGAACAAAACAGTTGATACCACACCAGTGTTTCAGTTAATGCTGAATAGTTTTTGCCTTACTTATCAAACTGTCTGTCTCACTTAACTCCTTGGGTCCAGGGGAGGACCATGAGGATGATCAGAGGGCTGGACCACTTTTCTTATGAAGAAAGGTTGAGGGAGTTGGGCTTGTTCAGCCTGGAGAAGGCTTCAGGGAGACCTCATTCCACTCCTTCAGTATTTGAAGGAGCTTATAAACAGGAGGGAGACCAACTTTTTACACCGTCTGATAGTGATAGAACAAGGGGGAACGGCTTTAAAATAAAAGAGGAGAGAGAGGCAGAAACTCTTTACTCACAGGGCAATAAGGCACTGGACAGGCTGCTCAGATGGATGCCCCATTCCTGGAGGTGTTCAAGGCCAGGTTCGATGTTGAATGATGTTGTTGAACCCTGGGTAGCCTGAGCTGGTGCATGACAACCAGCCCATGGCAGGGTGTTGGAACTAGACGGTCTTTAAGATCCCTTTCAACCTTTTATTCTATGATTAAATAATTCTCTTCCCCATCCCTTTGAGGGAGAATGGCAGCTCTGTGGGTCCCTACCAAGTTTAACTTAGAACACTTGCAAAGGGTAGGAACTCTTAAGCCACAGTGAACACAGAGTCTATTTTTGATGTTTCTTGTACAGAAATATTTAATAGTTAAGCTAGTCTTTAACTCTTATCTCCCTTAACATTTTAACAGAACATAAACCCTATCAGAAGCTTCATTTCCTCCTAATTCATGTCATTGGAAAGTTCTAAAACATGGCAGTGTGGTCCATTAAAACAAATAGAAGGTCAGACAAAAACATCAGGAGGCCTGCAGGGATGAACAAGTAGCTCCTGTCCAAACTGAAATACAAAATGGAAGTATAGGAAGAGTGGAAGCAAGGATTGCCTGGGAAGGATACAGAAACATTGTTCAAGCATCCAAGGATGAAGTTAGGAAAGCTAAAGCCCAAACAGAATTGAATCTGATTCTGGCCGTTGTTGTCAAGGACAACAAGAATGGCTTCTTTAAGCATATTCACTGTCCTAATGCTTATACAAATTGTGAGAGAGTAGAAATGAATAAGAAAGAATCTTTAACTCATTCAGTTGCACATATTGCTACAGATCTGATCTGCTGAAAGAGAAGCAAGCATGAGAAATACCATGCCCAGTTCTGACAGAAAGGATGCTAGGTTCCAGAAACACAACTGTACTGAAGGACTAGTAGGAGATGTGAAAGTTGGGGATTGTCTTGGTCAGAGTGACCATGAAATTGTGCAGTTTGCTATTCTTGGTGATGTCAAGAGGGTGACTAGCAAAACTGCTACCTTGGACTTCCGGAGGGCGGACTTTGACCTGTTCAGGACACTTGTTGCGAGGGTCCCTTGGGACTTGCTCCTGAAGGGTAAAGGGGTCCAGGAAGCCTGGATTCTCCTCAAGATGGAAATCTTAAAGGCACANTTACTCCATTTTTATTGACAGTAATTCAAACACTTAGCACTGCTTAGTTTAAAATGTAATTACACAACTCCGATCTTTTGTTCATTACTACAAGAACATTCACAATACCAGTAAGAATGAAGAAGATAATTTCATCTCCACATATCCAAAAATCAAAACTCCAAAGATACTACACGAGATGTTATTCATTTTTTTGAAAACAAGTATTCATTTTGTGGTGAGTTGTGTAAATGACAAATCTTAAGAGTAACATAAAAACCTGAACATGAAACATGTTGATTATGAAAATTAAATAGAATACAGACCATAGCCCTTGCACATTGTGATCTACCTTACTTGTCTAAAAATCAAGCTCTGAGAAAAAACAGTACTCAATACAGTACTCTCGGGGCCTCATTTTTTATACAAATAATATATTGCAAGTTTTACAAGTAAGGACCTTACATATGTGCTGACATAAGTCAATATTATCTTGCCTGATAAGGAAAAAAGAAAAAAAAGCTGATTCCGAAAAGTTAACCTAACGTGAAGAAAAGGTATTTATAAAATATAATTACTATAATGACTAATATATTACTTTTCAAAAAGAAATTTTCCTGCAATTTCTTGTCAATTCAGATATGCAGAGAACATAGAAGAAATACATTCAAAAGTCAGCATTTGTCTCTTTATAACTTTTCCACTGGATCTGTGATTACATGTGAGGCAGCTAAATAAAAGCTTGCAAACACTAAGCTTCATTGTTTTCCTGAAAATCCTTTCCTTAGGACCTTCTTACTCAAGTGGGACCACTACAAATGCTGACATTTCATAGTAAAAATGAGTAACTTTATTATGGAAATATTAATAAAGTTTCAAGACTGAACTGTTTAACTGAAAACGAAAGATGTTTATGTTGCATTGAGACATTATCCCACGTAACAGAGGGAATAGATATATTTCTATTTTCATAGGTTAATGGAAATATGGATCATAGTTCCTCCGAATTTTCATTGAAACTGATTTAATTTTTACTGGCTTATTGTTCACTGTCCATGTATCCCAGTGAATCCCAGTTGCAAGAAATCTACCTGTGTAACGATGAATACCATTAAGATTTGCAAGGCCACACTGGTTGAACCACCATCCGGTGTTATCACTGAAGTTACTGCAGCTCTTTACAGGCTGTTCTTTAATAATGCACATTGGCCTACATCCATCATTGTCAACATCAAATGTGCTGAAAGGCATGGAATTCTGATTATCTTCTTTTCTGTATCCTCTAAATGCATCACCTAATTACAAGAGATAAAATAGAATGATGATAGAAGAGTTACTTGTGGAGAAATATAATATCTTTTGCTTACTTCATACCTCACAAACATTTCCTCTGAAATTATTATAGAACTGCATTTCTTCAAAAGCAGTTTAAGACAGCACTGCATTGGTATGTGTTGAAGACATAGGAAAGAAAAAGTGTAAAATACTCACAATTATGGAAGAAATGATGAAACATCTTTATCTTCTTGTTTTAGTGCTTTTAGTGTTGCTAACTATGAAGGTAAAGACTTCTGTCCCCAAAGACAGTTACCCCAAGTATTACTCTTTTAAGTTCTCTAAAATAAAAGGAGTAGGTATCTTTAAACACATTAAGAAAGGAAGTTCTTACCTGCATTTCCAGAATAACGCCCCAAATGAATTTTAAAAGAACAGGCTTCATCCTCTATCCAAAATGCATCATATGATGCGTAGGCATGCTTGTCATTTTCCGATTCCAAATCCACATGAAGACTGAAAGTGGTTGCTTTTTGGTTTACTATATAAAAAATCTTCCTTAATCCAATCCAGAATTCCCCTAAAGAAAAAAATACAATGTAAATTTAATAAACTTCTAGAAACAGAAAGTGTAATGTTTTCTGATTTTTCTACTTTCCTTCCTGACCTAAGTGTAATCAAAATATCTGATAGGCATACATTCCTTTGAACGACCAATAGAGGTACAGTGTTGTTTCCTTACTTCACTGGGAAAACTCATGGAAAGAATTGAGATGTGGGCACTATCTTTTTTCTCCATTACATCTTTAGAAAATTTTACCCATGAAAACTTTCAAGTGTTCATCTTCAACATATTTTGTAAGGCCACAATAACTAAATGTGCTGAATTAACTAACCAGAATTCAGTGGTGCTCCTAAAGACAATACTGAGAAATGACAGAGGTCAGTGTTATGTGAAATGCAACAAAATATAATAATCAAATCTAATTGTAAAGATTTACTTCCTCACATTTTTTTTCCATGAAATGTTGCCCCATATGACCTGCAGTTGTTTGCAAATTTGAAAAGATGTGGGTTACATTTCTATCCCAGATGAACAACTGAAATAGCAGCTGCTGCTCTTAGACTTGCTGGATTAAAGCTGACAGTAAAAGAAAACTAAGTACCACTGTTGTATTGGTGTTAGCTACTGAAATATTTCCATTATCTTTCTAACTAATCCCGATGTTGAAATATTAATGACTTTTCTTTGCTCCAGGGAAATGTTTTGCAAGCATGATTTAAACCCACTAAGTCTTTTTTATTTCTCATCAAACAAACAAACAAATAATAACAAACAAACAAAAAAAAAAAACATCACAGATTAATACAACTTTTACATAATTTCAGGAATACAAAATTCCATCATATTAAACTCTTCTTGTGAGATTAAGGATGGGCAGTGGTGAAAGACTCCAGTCGGCTGATGGTCCCTGTTGTGAAAGTTAGACAATTGTTTTGGGGAAGCAACAAAGGATCTGAGTATTAAACAAAATACTTCTTAAGAAACAAGAACTTCACTCTCCATGCTGCTAAACCTGCAATACAATTTAGTGGGACTGAAGCTCTCAAAAATACGTCAGAAACACTGGGTCCAAAGCACTGAAGAGGATTTAAAAATAATACCAGAAAGATCACCAAATCCATCCAGATATTCAGACCATGTTCTCTGAAACGTAATGATTCCATCAGTTCTTTTCTGAAGCACAGTCCATCCACCCCCTTGAAAATCCATGTCACATAATACCTAAAATAGACACCGGTACGATTAGCACTCTTGATGTATCTGCAATGAAGAAAATAACTTTTTAAATGAAATAATAGTGGACTATTCAGATTCTTGCTAAACGATGTAC
Source organism: Odontophorus gujanensis (assembly GCA_013399175.1). Classification (NCBI taxonomy): domain Eukaryota; kingdom Metazoa; phylum Chordata; class Aves; order Galliformes; family Odontophoridae; genus Odontophorus; species Odontophorus gujanensis. The sequence goes on from VXAB01001574.1 coordinate 72,764, forward strand.
CCTTCAAGCATTTTAACAAAAAGCTCAAACAAAATTAAGCAAATAAACTGCAGTATTTTCTTTTATGTTCTAAGGAGACTGTTTAATTTAGAGACTACCTCAACCAGTGCAAGCTGTCATGTGCAAATGTCTCTTCACATCAAATATTAAAAATGTCCTTTGCTAAATCTTACTTTCTATTAATAACAGCAACAAGTGAAAGCAACATGGAATAGCATGTGTTAACCCTACAAAAAATACAGACGGGGGACTTATACCAAATATACATTTATTTCAGCAAAGCAAAGTAATCAAAACTGTGTTCTCTTCCACCATCATACCTTCTCCCCCAGAAATACTGTTTGTGAAGCCTGAGAAATGCAGAACATTTAATAAAGGCGAGGGGATGGAAAAAGTGATAGTGGTAACACAGTATACAACAATTTATGCTGGAGCAGTGGAAAAGTTCACATAAAAGGGGGCCACAATCCAGGACAGTCTCAGTATGAACACTTAACAGCCTCCAACTGAGGAATCCCATTGAATACATAGGATCAACTCTCAAATTCTTTGCTTTATGTAACCACTAAAATTTGTGCCCAATGGTATGTCAAATGACAATGGCTTGGCTGCTCTCTGCTCTCCTATAGATTATCATATAGCATGGCACATTTTCTCCTCAGCCCATTTAACTTTAGATACGTAATTGATTTCCCTAATTTGGGCATCAAATTGTCTTTGTCTCCCTTGTTATTGCCCTCATAGAGAGAAATGTGCACTCACAGTGTGGCACTGGGAAACTAAAGACCAAAATCACCCTCTGCAGATGTTACCTGCACTGTCTGCAGAAAGGGCCCTCAGCTCCTTGGCTGCATTCTTGGGATTTCAGTTAAGGGCCTAAAGTTAAATGGAACACACCCAGGTCACTCTGGGTATTTTTCAAGCAGTGTCTGCACTGCCAGTGCTTGACCAGCTACAACACAAATCAGAAATTCTTGGCATCCTAATGTAGAAAGGTGTGCACTGCACATTTACATTACAATCACTCAAGCAGCAGTCAGAGTTTCACATGTTGCTCCTCCATTGGATGTACAACTCTGACACTTTTGACATAAACCAAAGATTTTTTTCCTTGTCAGGAATAGCTTAGTTTCATACTAAGAACTTCTGTGACATAACATCATCTCTATGAAGGACAGGAAGAAGCAGTATGATCTGATTAATACAGCTTGGGCAATTTTTGATCCTCAAGGGTGCCATTGGATGCCTTGAGCAACTCTTACAACCCAGACACTGAAGGAATAGCAGTAAGGGTCATGTGCATGCAAGAGCATCTGGAGAATTGTGGGCTTTTCTCCCTGGAGAATCACATGCTTATTTCAGTCACCCAAGGAGGGTGGAACTGGAATAAAAAGAAATGTGTGTGATTCCAAAATGAGTTTTTTGATACAAATATCTAAAATGGATTAAAAATAACCCCACTGACTCAGTCACCATCTTGAAATGATGGCATGCTTTGCTGCTGACTATTAGTCAGAAATACAAAGAGGAGCCTACTCAGTCACATCAAGCTCTGAGCCATTGCAAATCAGTGGGAGTGGTGATAATTTTCAGAAGAATAAGATTTGGATCTACATGAGAGGTCATCACTTACGCGTGGCACCAAACATACACCAGCTAAGTAGGAGTATGAAATAGGTAGATAAAAATAAAAATAACAGTCATTGCTATATTTCTTAATTTTTTATATGCTGTAAATGATGGTTTCCTATCTTACAGCCTTGCAATCCACTTTACAACTTGCTCTATGTATCATATTGTGCAAGGTACCAGAGGCATGACAGTGTTAAATTAAATGAGCATGAGGGGGCTTCTGAATATTTTTTCCTTTTCATCTTTAGTGTGGATAGGAAGTATATTCCAACCAACCATTCAGTTTCTCCAACCCATGTTAGAAATACCATTGATCTAAATGTATTCATCAAAAAATATATCAGTAAGTGAGCACAACTCAATTTTCCAGAAGTGAAACTGTTTTTAATTGCCTCATGTTTGAATGCTCACACAAAAGCCCATCTGGGACTAATTTTCTGAGACAACAAGAACCTGCAGTTCATGCTGAAACTGGATATGCTCAGAGTTCCTGGAATCTAGTTCAGAGTCAGCTGAAGTTAAGCATCCAAAATCTATGTTCACTTTTGAAAATACAAAGGTTAAAACATGAAGACATGAGAACACAAGAGATTTTAAAAATAGTTCTCTTCATTTATCTGGTATCTTCATGCAAAGCATTCTAGAGACATTTTGTTACAGTTTCAGATACATTTAAGGGGAGGCTAATTCTTTCATTGCTGAAAATGAAAATGCTCCTTTGAATGAGTTGTTCGTACATCTTTGTTTGCTGTTTTTAATTTTCCAACCATGATTTTCTGCCTTTTTGTAATTTTGTTGGCTTTTTTTTTTTTTTTGCCAGTCTTCAAACTTTTCCAAACTCTTGGCTATCAGCCTCTTGAATGCACTGCAATTTATTTTAATATCTCGATTTATTTTTGTTCATTCATCATTTCTGTGGTACATTTTTACACTTCAACACATGGAAAAATTTGCATTAAACAGTTTTCCTTAAAATAACATTCTGGAGGGAACACTCATCCTTTAGATATTTTTCTCTGAGGACTTTTTGGCACTAGATTTTCATTTCTGCATAACATCTACCAGACAAGAAATGACACTCATTTCAGGAGTGCGGAGATTTCTTATTATTTATTGCTACCTTGTGGTTCACATCAAATTATTACAGTTTTTCCTTTTGTTTCTTGTTCTCCTTGAGGAACCTTTCCATTCACATAACTGATTCTTAGTTCTTTTGGACACTGGCAGTAATTTTAAATGTGGACAAGTGTCAAAAATAGTTCTAAAGTTAAAGGAGATTTACCACTTTGCGTATTTCTCACATAGATTAAGTCAGACCATCTCTAGTAAAAGTAATTTGGGTGAGATATGAATATTTTCTCAATAGGATCTTCCTCAAGAAGTCCAGGAGAAATTCTGAAACAAATGCATTTTGTGCTATAGTTTAGCTGAGAGCGAGGCAAGACAGCATTTTCTTCATACTATACATGAGTTCTCTGTGAGCAATTCTACCTGTGTTTGCATTTCTTTTACCTGAAAAGAACGTGCTGATGAGTTTCAGATTTTTTTTCCCTGAACTCACTGAACTGTACAGAGAGAACAACAGTGTTTTCTATCAGAAGTCTGAAGAACCAGACCATATTTTTACTTTTGATATCCCAGCATACTTCTGAAGCCTTTTCATAACAATACTGAGCTATTTTTTCATAGCATTTTATAGGGTTCCAATTGGCCTGGGATAAAGGGATTCACTCTTCCTTTGTATATATAAGGGAGGGTTTTAACATTAGTCATTACATTTTGCTGTTTACTACATTTTTCTCCTCTAAAAAGTAATAACCTCAGCATGTACTGCAAAATAAAAGGTTTGGCAATGCCATGTCCATCTTCACCTTTATCAGTCAGTGCCATATCTTGTTTTATTCTTAAGGAAGTCCTTATGGACAGACCACAGTGGAAATAAGCATACAAAAAAGTTTTCCTAGTGTTCACACGGATCTAATGACAGGAAACATGACTGCTGCACTTCAGGAGATCCATCCACAGATTTTGAAGGAACTGGTGGATGAAGTTGCCAAGCTACTATCCATCATATTGGGAAGGTCATGGTGGTGAAGTTCCCACTGGAAAACCCATAATCAAGAAGGGAAAAAGAGAAGATCTAGGGACCTATAAGCCAGTCAGTCTCACTTCTGTTCCTGGCAAGATCATGGAGACGATCCTCTTGAGGGCCCTAGTAAGGCATACAGAAAATAAAGACGAGGTGATCGGTGGTAACCAGCATGGCTTCACAAAGTGTAACTCATGCCTGACAAACTTTTTGGCCTTTTATGATAGAGTTACAGCATCACTGGAGAAAGGAAGAGCAACTGAGGCCACCTACTTGGACTTGTGCAAAGTGTCTGACACATCCTGATTGACAAATTGGAGAAAAATTGGTTTGATGGATGGACCACTCTCTGGATAAGAAATTGGCTGGATGGTCATACGCGGACAGTCGTGGTCAACAGCTCAATGTCCAAGTGGAGGCCAGTGACAAGTGGAGCTCCTCAGGGATCAGTGCTGGGACCATCTTTGTAGGCAACATGGACACTGGGATTGAGTGCACCCTCAGCAAGTTTGCAGATGGCACCAAGCTGAGTGGTCCAGTTGACACACTAGGTGGAAGGGATGTTATACAGAGGGGCCAGGACAACCTTCAGAGGTGGGCCCATGCCAACGTGGTCTAGTGGGAGGTGTCCCTGCCTATAGCTGGGGGTTGGAACTAGATGATCTTAAAGGCTCCTTGCAACCCAAATCATTCTATGATTCTATGATAATTAATTTCATTCTTTTTCTTTTTTTTTTTTTTTTACCCTAACTGCATATGTCCCACAGAGAGAATGCAAAGACTAAAGGTTTAGATGCTCTCTGCCTTACAACTGAGTAGAAATGGTGCACAGACAAAAACTAAGCACTCATTCCTCAAATAGATGTACAACTGCATCTACATTTAGATGCCCAGGCAAAACATAGTCCAAGATACAGTTATCAGCAGCATCACGTCTCAAGAGAAGGCAACCCTTTAAACTTCTCCAGCAGAAAAATTTAGAAGCCAAATAGATCAGTGTTTTATCTCTTCAACTTCCATTTCTAACATAGAAGAGAAAAACACTTCTCAATGTCCAAAAGCAGGCCTGGAGAGTTTCTTCAATTTTCCTCTTTGGTACATTGTTCACTACATATGAAAACTGATGATGGGATATTATGTCAGAGATCAAATTTCAATGTTGAAACTGATTTTTTTCTTCAAAATTGTAGCAAAGGCAGATACGCTTGGATGATTTAATACCCTTCTTATTCATCAGTTGGAAAACTGTCACAGAAGATATGTTATTAAATATATTCTAAGTGGATATTCTCAAGCAAATTTCAGCTATCACGAGAGAGAAATTTATTACCTCAAAAGCATAATTAGATCCTTCTGGATGGATAATGTACAGACCACTTGGAGTTTTTGAAACTGAACCAATGGTATCTTTAATGTCAGTGCAATCCAACCCTGGAGAATAAAGCATTTGATGAAGCTTGTTAACACAGCATGTTTCTTTAAAAAGAGCACAAATACAGCTTAGGTGGAGAAACACAATTTTTTTTTTTTTTTTTTAACTTATGAATTATTTGAAAAGACTTTCTTGCTGTGCA
>VXAB01001574.1:78149-130869 GCA_013399175.1 Odontophorus gujanensis
TTTTTTTTTTTTTTTTTGAACTTATGAATGATCTGAATAGAATTTCTTGCTGTGCAAATTTAAAATATTCATTTTCAGGAATCTGCATTATATACCCCCACCTTGGGGGAACTAGAAGTGGATGATCTTTAAGGCCCTTCTTATCCGATCTATTCTATGATTCTATGAAACAATAATTCTCTGAGATCACTAAGCTTGGAAAGAAGAATAAATTGCATTTTATTGAGGAAGTTCATTCTAATCTTAACTGATAGGACACAGAAAGTAAAGATTATATGATGGTTGCTCCGAAACTAATGCCTCCTATTTTATTCTGTTGGCACACAATGTCAGAGGTGGTATGGCCACAGAGGCTGAACATTCCCACCAACATTACATTCCACTTAGTTGCTGTGTGACAGATGGCAGCAGAGGAGACAAATATGGTCTGACATGGAAGTGTTTATGAAGCAAAGGTGTGGAATTGAATTTCTCTGTGTGGAAAAAATAGCAGCTATTGACATTCACTGATGCTTGCTCAACACTTACAGACAGCAGATGGTGGATGTAAGCACAGTGAGGTGGTGTATCGTGAACTTCAGCAGCAGTGACAGTGATATTTTCCAGACAGCCATGCACAGCTTTTACATCATGAAATGAAGAGTGTCTTGATAAGCTCATCTGCACGAGTTGGCTAATGGTGACTATGCTGAAAAACAGTGTTTTGTAGCTAAGAATTGGCTTTATCAAATAGTGTCATTGTGCCCTTTGTATCTGTTGTAGTTTTCATAGGAACCATTCATTTCAGAGCAGCCTAAATATATCCAAGTCTTATTTCATTTTATTGGATAACATTAGTACAGAGTAAAAACACATATTACCCTGGGAAGGATGCCTTCTTCCTGCAAATGATTGCATTTGTAGTCATAAAAGCCTTTACATAGCTATATATATATATATATATAAAGTATTTTGCCCCAGTGTTAAGCTATATGTGTGTTAGACTAGAGTTTCTAAGGGTAGTAGGACTGATAAAGGTAATGTTTTCTGTAGCTGGGTTGGAAACTATAAAGAATATGAACTGTTCAGTGCACAAGTGACTTCTGTCGCTCTCTCTTTTTTTTTTTTTTTAAATAAAAAAGATATTGCAAATGTTGAGTATACTTTATTTCATTACAAGAAAGTGCTATTTAGTTACATCAAACCATGTAAGAACTAATGATCATGCTTTGTATTTTGCATAAATATCAACACAATGCTATTCCCAAAATTATCAGCATGACAATTATTTAAATTAGCTCTTTACAATGAGATTCTTACATAGTTCACTAACTTTTCAGATTTTATGTGTGCATACTAGCACAGAATAAGTATTTTGCATGTTATAATTGTTTACCTCTAACTTGTTCTTTGTTAAGATGCTCTCAAAGATAAAAAGAAAAAGCTCACGATTAAATGTGGAAAATATTTACCATGAGATTGAACTGCTTTGTAAGGGAGTGGATCCAAATGCTTTCTTAAAACTTCTGCGTTCAAAAGAAGAACTCTGTTCATGAGTTCATTTACCTGTAAGTTCAAATAAATATCTTAAAAAAGGTTATAGTGAAGCATTTTATATTCTAAAGATGGTCTCTTTGATTCCTAGTAAACATAATCTGAAGGTCATTTTTGAGATATGTTAGTGATTTGTAACTTCATTATGTGAATTTGTGCCATTTTTTACTTTCTGCATCCGAAGTCACTTTTAGGCACAACTCAAACTAATTCAAGGAAAGTCCTTCAATTTGATTAAGGCTTTTTATCTGTATTGAGTGAGCACAGTGTTTATAAATTACTGTCAGTTAATGATAATATAATGTCATGAGCACAAATTCAATAGGGTTGCATATGGCAAGGAATTCAGAGCAACGGGCAGCTACTTGCCCCACTGCCTTATGTGCCAAGAAGTTATGAGCTAGGTGGTGCTAATTGCTCCCTGGGGCTCACACTTCAGTCAGGGTACAAGACATCACTCCTGAAGTCAATGCAACAGAGACTCTAATCCTACTGTATTAATGACAAAGTAAAAAATCAATTTTCCTCAGCTAGATAATAATCATAGTGCTAACTAGTAAATAAAAATATTTATGATAAAGAAAAAAGTACCTGATTAGAAAGGTAATCCAAGGAAGATTGTTGGTCATCCATCATGTTTCTTACCAGTTTCTTCGTGCTTCTTGCATATTCAACAAGAGAGTTCTGCAGATTTCCTTTAAAAGAAATGTCAAAGGTTTGTGGGACAGTTCAGTTAGCATAAAACAAGAAATAGTCTTGATCAATTAGTGAAACAACTATTTATGATATCTAAGTGAACATTAAAGGTGTTTAACCTTAGAGTACCCAAAGTACCCTAAAAGTGAAACGGAAGTACAGAGACCAAAGATTAAACCTGAAGATGCTAAGAAATTCAGCCTCACAAATCGTAAGATCTGATGAATTCCATCTTAACCTTCAGCTACTGGAATAACCAGTTAAGGATAACGCAGAAATATAAGTACATCTGAAAAAAAAAAAGGGTAGATACATAAGGTTTCCATTCTGCCTTTGCCCATTCACTGTGCTACTTATTCAGGTTTCTTGTTTTGCCCTGATGCTAAAAGTACAGAAAGTAAACTTGCCATGTAATCAATAACGCATATTAAAAATCATATGGGAAAGAAGAATTTTGACACATTTTTCTGAGGCTGGATATCATCAGTTGCTGTTATGTTTGCCCAGGTGATGAACAGAGAATATGTCCTGCAGAAGTATCTACAGATGACAAATCTACAAAAGATTTCTTCCCACTTAATTTCAGGTACTTAAGTACAACATTAATAAAAGGAAGTCTTTCTCTCTAATGGAGAGAGCTAAAGATATTCAGAGGATAACAAAGACAGGTGAGATAAGCTACTGCCTGGATTTGCCTATCCCCACCAGTGATTATAAAGAGAAAGCAGCATGATTAAATTCATTGTTCCAGCTGCACACAGCATCCCAAATCTGAACAACATCCAGAGTGGGTAGCTGGGTCAAAGTCTGACACGTGCTCAAGAAGATTAAAAAATAAATTAGCACAGCATAGCATAGCGTAGCAGGGGAATGCATAGCATGGCATCGCATAGCTTGTTGAGAGTATTCTGCATGAATACATACTGCACATATACTGTTTCTCCCCTCGTAACATTTTAGCTTGAACATCACATGGTACAAGGCATTGTTCTTTTTGTTTTGAAATATCTGCAGATTTATTTTTCTCTTCTGCCTTGAGTAGTTCCTCCACAGCTCCAAAATTTCTTGTGCCCTGTTGTACCAAACAATGGAGGGTGAAATAAATTGATCACAAACATGTTACAATTGCTCCACCTGCCAAAATGAAGCTGATTACTCCACGGATCTTCCTTTAAAACCTGTTTTCTTAAAAGCTTTTTCAAACAATACTTGACATAGCTGAGGTCAAGGCTTGTTAAGCGTCTTCTACTTAGCAATGTCTTGCAAGGGTGTCTGAGGTAGACAATCATAGAATTGTAGAACCATTTGAGCTGGAAGAGACCCTTAAAGGTCATCAGATCCAACTTCCCTGCAATGAACAGGGACACGTACAGCTCAGTCAGCTTGCTCAGAACCCTGTCCAACCTGACCTTGAATGTCTCCAGGGACAGGACATCCACCTCATCTCTGGGCATGTAAGCTCTATAAATTTTTAAAATACACCAGAATTTCTGCTAAAATACTCTGTGAGCGATCTGCAGGCCAAAACTTGCAAATGCTTGCATTTAAGAAACACATTTTAAGATTTGCCACACCCAACAGACATCTCAAATGCCCACAAAGTTATTTTCACTGGAAAGGAGAGAGATTTTGGATTTACCACATATTACGAAAACCCCTTCACTCTGCAAAGTCTCCAAATTCAGAACTTAAAGTTTGTTTTAGGAAACAATTCCACGAGTTATTAATCCAGGCACACAAGCAGTCCCAAACAGATTCACAGACAAATCCAACGCATAAAAAATATTTACAATGTTCTTGTTGAGGAAATTTTAAAGAGACACTATTCACAGGATACAATTATCTGAAATAGTGATAATAAAAGCATTGGTGATATAGTTTCATACTACTACACCTAATAATGTTATTTTAAAATAGTATTTTCATATTTTCTTCCATAGTGTGGCTGTCTCTGATTCATCGCTTAAAGAAATGCCAAAATAATCCCTGAAATACCTCATTCTAAGAAGGCTAAGAAACACATTTTCATGTAAGACTTTGTTTATTAATTCCATAATCTCAGCAAAGCATTGTAGCATGCTCCTATAGGGTATTTTAGATGTAAATAGGACATTAGAAAATTAAAGATTTCAATTAAAAAGAAAACTTAATCAAATTGACTACTTGTTCTCCATTCCAGCTTCAGATTTCTCTTTCTGGATTTGGCACTACATTGACAGAGCTCTGAAAAGTTTTTTTCCTGATTTTTACTTTTTAAAAATGAAAATAAAAAATATTACATTAAATTGTTAACATGGAGATTTGCTGAAGAAAAAAAGTTTCTGAATTCTTAACTTGATTGCATTTTGTATGTAGAGACGAATAAATGCTAGAGAGCTAAAATAATATTTTCTTTAATACTGAAATAAGCACAAAAGAAAGGAAGAAAAAAAAAAAACAACTATTAGTTATAAAAAGATCAAGTGAAACTTATAAATAGATCACTTGAAGCCAAGTGTTGTCCTGGGCTTTATCACAGCTACTGACCAGCTGTTCAATTAAATACTGTTTAAGAAAATAATATTTATTCTTTTTAAAGGCAAAATGATATGGTCAATTAAATCAGACTTAGGGAATTGAAGGCACAAGTGGGACTCTGCCTACAACAAAAGTTACTGTGCCTTTGCAGAGATGCAGATGACAATAAAAATACAGTCCAACAACTGAACTGTGATAAATGATGTTAAAACAAACGTTTTCCTGTTATACTGAATTTCTGCAGTTTCAATGCATTCTCTTTTCTATATCTGAAAATGCCTAATACTTCTGGAATAAAGCAGTCTATTTATCTGTCACTTTTCTAAGAGATTATTCAGTTACATTCATTATCTTATCTCAGCAAAGTAATTGAAAGTCTTACCTTAGACGAACAGGGCTTGACATTACTTAGAACAGTTTCTCCCCAGCCCAACAAAAAAATACTAAGAGAAATTAATGAAGTTACCCTAAAGCGGTTCATCTTTTACTTGAAGCAATGCAAATGTTTTGACGGGTTTCACATTTCTGTGGAAAGAACTGTACACTACAGAGCCCTGAGCTAACTCTTCGGGAATGTGTACAGCACAAAGAGCAGCCAACACATCACTCCTTTAATGCCTGCATTTAATAAAACACATCTCTGTTGCACAGTAGATTTATATACTTGCACTGCTTGTCCCCCGAGAGCACTTCCTGCTCATTATAACGCACCAAGCATATCTTTGCAGTGGGGTGAAAGCATGACAGTTTCCTACATACTCGTTTTAAGCAGTAGTATTTGTATTCGGTAGTGAGTGATTTAGGCTCAGTGACAGAAAAAAGGTATCAATTTTCAACTTTTAAAAAGGCTTTTATCATTAAACTGAAGGTGTTTTTGCCAGTGTGGTGGCAGGACACTTGATTTGGTTGTGGAAGCAATTTTAGTTTATGTCCAAAAATTCTATGTAGAAAACTGAAAAAATAATACTTTAAAATAACACTTTGTGTTATGCTGAAAATTGCTTACTGGGACAACAATGGCATTCTCTTGGTGTCACCTTCAAATCAGAGGTATGGAGAGTGAGACAATCATTTGAATACAGTTATTTTTACACCTGACAAATGTCAAAGTACAAGAGATTGTCCTGAACAGAAGAAAACTAAACATAACTCACAAAAACTTAATTAACGCAATGTAGTTGGCAACTGCAGTTTTCACACACTCGAATCCAAAGTTCTCATACCTGACAAATTAGGTCTGATATTTTAACCAAAAAGGAAACTGTTTTGGAAGTTTGTAAAGCTCCAAGAGATTTTCATCTACTCAAGCACATTAGAGAACTTAACCTGATCACGATACGGCTGAGTAAATGGAACCTCATTGTCTAGCACACCTCTGGGATATATCACATCTGAATTACTTTCAGAACATTTGTCTCAATGCTGTGTTCACCTCCATCCCTGTCTGAAGCTGGCATGCCCTGGAAATTACACTGGAAACTGCCTTTACTACACTGAGATTTAAAAGCAGTTGTGGGACAGGGGGTTAATTCAGTATTAAATCCACATTTTAATCCAGGTTTATACTGCAATGTTTTGTTTCAAAATTAGTAGCTACAGGGCACTAAGCACCCTAAGTGGCCCCTTCCCGAGAAGAGCACATTCACATTAAAGTTCTCTGACATTTTTAACAACTTGTGTTAGCCAGTATCTGATGAAATCAAATGTCTAATCTGCTCTGGAGTACTTTGTAGCTTTCCAGTATAAGAATTCTAGAATGTTACTAGTGCATCAGTTGATGCTTTCTTACAGAGATGCAGATTATGACCCTCACTACAGTGCCAGGCAGTTAAGAAGGTGAAAAGATTTTCATTGCTAACTACATATGACACTAAGGAGGAACAGTTTGCACTCCTCTTCCTATACACAGAAGTAGGAAAAGGAGGCAAATTTCAGGAAGGAATGGTTACAGTGGGCAGAACTGTGGCTGAACTCCTTCCCTACACGGTTAAACTGAAGCTTGGAGGAAAGGGCATTAGCAGATTAATCCCCTCTGGAACAAGAAGAAAAACGTGTTTCTGCAGCAGCATAGCTGTGCTCCAGCCTTCAACTTAGATTAGTAATAAATTCAGTCTGTCCCACAAAGATTTAAAAGTTGATCTTTATCCTTTACTGGAATATCAGTCTCTAGTTCACATTAAAATTTAAGGAACTTCTTCCAAATCAGCTGCCAGAGTGGGATCTTCGATTTTGTAACCACTTGAGATCGGGCTGTTTGCTGTCCTACAACAATCGTACAGCACTGCAGTATGTGGTGCTCAGCTTATTCACCAAATAAAGCAGCTAATGACCTAGAGGAGGCTACAGAGTGGGGAAATGATAAATTTCAGAAGATATCTATAACTCAGTTATGAGTCTTGCTGACTAAGGTCAAAATAGGCAGTTTAAATTCTTTCTAAGCAGGACATAAGCTCAAATTTGGTAGCTGTTTTCCAGCTATAATTTAGTCCACTTTCATGACTCTCTTCTCAGTGAAACCTTCTAAGGAGGGCATCCTTTACAGGCTGAGAGAGCTGGGGCTGTACAGCCTGGAGAAGGCTCTGGGCAGACTGAGTGTGGCCTGTCAGTATCTAAAGGGGGGCTGTAAGAAAGAAGGGGGCAGACTCTTCAGCAGGTTCTGTGGTGATAGGGCAAGGGGAGATGGTTTCAAAGCAGAAGAAGGTAGATTTAGGCTGGAAACAGAGAAGTAACAACCAGTCTTCTGCCTACAACACTGTGATTCAGCTTGGCAGAGGTGAGTCTGGAGCTGTTTCCCTGACCTAGAGGTGAAGGGCTTCCACTTTAGCACCTCCTCAGCTGTGGAAATTATGAATACTGAGTACATCTGTGTCATGGTTTTGTGGGTTTTGTTNCCGGCAGTCGCAGCATCAGTGACCCTGGCAGCAAAACGTTAAGAGGAACAGCAGCTTGGACAGCTTCTAGCAGCACGTGGAGGGTGCGACCGTGCATCCCGCTATCTGACAAAAGCAGGGCACTGTTTTAATCCTGCCGCTCAGTGACGCCGCACGGTTGCACGCCGTCGGAGCTCAAACACAACAGCCCGGGAGCGTCCGGTCAGGAAACCGACGGCAGAACTTTATAACAGACACGTTTTTAGCTGATCCACTTCATTCCACGCCTTACCCGGCGCTCCGGCCCCGCGCTCCCAACTGAAGCGACCTCGCGCAAACCGCCGCCCCTCGGCCGGTTCCGCCGCCCCGCCCCGTTGCGAAGGAAGCGGCATCACCCGTTGCTACGATGGCGGCCGTGCGGCCGCACGGTCGACCCGTGCCCCGTAGGGCAGCGGCGGAGCTCTGCGAGGAGCCCGGCGGGATGGGCGGAGACGCTCCGTGGCGGCGGCAGCTCCAGCGCCCGGCGGGACGCGGCGTGGATCTCTGCATGTATCCTTACGCCGGTGGCGTAAGGGCGGCCCTCAGGCAGCCCGCCCGGGAACGGCTGCCCGAGTGGGGTCCTGTGGGGCGGGGGGGTGCGGGGCGGCCGTGTAGCAGCAAGTGCCCCACCCCCTTTTTCTCTTCTGGGTAGAAGAAAAGCGTTTTTTTATTATTAGGGTGGTGAGGTGCTGACACGGGGTGCCCGGAGGTGGGTGCCCCATCCCTGGGGATGCTCCAGGTCAGGCTGGACAGGGCTCTGATGGGTGTCCCTGTGGTCTCCAAGTGTCCCTTCCAGCTTGAACGATTTTATGATCCTGTGACGTGTTAAAATTACTGTAAACAGTAAAATGTAACTACGTTTTCCAGATGAACACTGAACGAGTTCTGACCATAATACATATTTATGGGACCAACTGTAGTGTAGTTAACCAAACATCTATCAGCGTGCTGGATGTCAGGGGGAAAAGTGTGACCTTTCCCTCACACAAAGGCATGTAAAGCCCATCCAGCAGCTCCTGCGTCTGTCGTGAGCTACTGAACACAGCCACCATTGTCCTTAACGCAGCAGCAGGGACGGAGCTTTCACATTTCCATTGGGATGGGACTTAGAAGGAGAACGCTGGGCACTGAAAGAGGATCAAAGGCTGTGCCGGAGTAGGGCGCGGAAGTATTTGATAGAGACAAACAGAAGGAGGAGGTGAGTAAAAAGGGCTGTTCGGTGGGAGGTTAGAAAAAGCCAAGGCAGGAGTCTGGGACAGGTTCAGTGTGTTTCTACAACATGCTACTGCTTTTTGGACAGTCAATGTAGTCTCCTCTTATAGTGTAAATTAAAGGGAACAAGCTCGACTACACGTTCTGGCTCTAACCTGCATTTTTGTTACTCTTCCATTTCTGTAAGCTGCAGTGGATTTGTAACACATGAATTCAGATATACAGGAGGAGTTGGTGGGCAGGCAGTTGTCATTGCTTGCTGAAATGTATGTGCTTCTGACTGCATGGAGTGACAGTGCACAGCCTCCCCTGTGTGATGAGGCCTGGTGGTCCCACTTCCCAGATAATGCAGTGCCAAGCCTCACTAGAAAAAAGTATATTTGTAATCAAGTTATTGTGTACTGACATTTTAAATCGAGCTTTTCCTCATACATGAAAATACAGAGTCGTGAAAAATTCTATGACAAATGGGTTAAGTTGCACACTGAGATGTTTGAATGCAGTGGTGTAAGCAGTAGGCTTTTCCATAGCATTCAGATCCTACGCTATGTGCAGGAGAGTGGCTCTGTGTACCATACAGATGGGTGGGCTTGTCCTCAAGTCTTTTCAGAACAAGCCCTCAGCCTCAAATCAGCTTCTAACCGAGCACTAATTCCCTGAAACACCCATTTGCCATAGTTCCTTATCAGGTGATTTTTTTATACAACATTTTTTAATTGAAATAGGGCGATAAGGTGGTAAGTCAGTAGAGGCAGTAGACAGTATTTATACTACTGTTTTATCTTCACAGAAGATCAACAAACTGTGCTGCTAGCACACATTTTGAAATAAAAAGAAAAATGAAAGAGGAGGTATCTCCTGGGAGTGATTAGAGACCCACAAACTTTGCAGATAATATACCAAGCCTCAACTGAAAGATTAAATACCTTCTTTAGTTTTATGGAACAGCACCACTGTAACACCACTCATCTCAGTTGAACACTATTTATCATATTACTGATCTTGAAATATTATACTCTGATGGAAAAGCAAACTGCAGACAGCCTGCATATTTTTGACAGACTGGAGTAGCTAAACTAGCATATGTTGATATATAAATACATTTCCATATGAATTTCACTGTGGCCTGAAGAGCATTACACAGTATAAATCCAAATTACTCAGGTGAACCAGCTGAAAAATTAGAAAATCATTTCCATGTGTGATAATTGAGAATAAGTATCGTAAGCCGTTCAGGTGGAAATCTGTGAGGACAAGTATTCTACTAAGTGAAAATGAGGTTCTTGTCAAATGTTGGGAAGGTAGTAAGTGCATACAGTATTTAAAAACTGTGGTATGCAATTCAAAGCTAAGAGCCATTGAAAATATAGCGGAAGGTAACTTGGAAATTAAAAGTTCATGGAAAATGAATATTTTCTTCCTGCAAGTTATGCAGGTAGGGAGTGATTTGTCTTATAATGGTTCAGCCATTGGATTTTGTCTCAAATCTGCTTATGAGCCAAGAACTATTGTCTTTGGAACATACTGTAAAGGTGCTAGCTATGATGATGTCTTCTCAAGGATTGAGTGACTTCCTTAATCTCTGTGTTCTCACCTTAAATACTCTCTGATATGGTTTATACGTTATTCTTGGTGCACGTACCTCATACTCTCAAATCTGGAATTTCCTCTTGATATTTTTTTTTCAACGTACACAGCATAGATGGGTACATTGTGAAATATAGTAGTCTTATTGCTGCTTCTAACCTTCAGTGGTTGAGGTTGGAAGAGACCTCTGGATTCCATCTAGTCCTGCTCACGTTACCTCAGAGCAAGGTGCTCAGGACCATGTCCAGGTGCCTTTGGAAGATCTCCAAGGAGCAGACTCCACAGTCTCTGGGCAGCCTGTGCCAGTTGTCCATCACCTGCAGAGCACAGAAGTGCACCTGGTGTTCAGAGGGTGCCTGTTGTGTTCCAGTTTGTGACTATTTCCTCTTGTCCTGGCACTGGGCACCACTGAAAAGAGTCTGACTCTTCCTCTCTGCACCCTTCCATCCAGTATTTATGGACGTTAATGAGATCCCCCATCTACAGGCTTAACAGGCCCAACTCACCCAGCCTCAATCCCCTCATCATCCTGGAGGCCCTCCACTGGACACTGCAGTATGTCCATGTCTCTCCTGTACTGAGGAGTCCAGCACTTTACTGCGGATGTGACCTCACCAATGCCAAGGAGAGGGGAAGGATCACCTCCTTCACCCTGCTGGCAATCCTTTGTCTAATGCTGCACTGTTAGGGTTCTTTGCTGCAGAGGAACATTTCTGGCTCATATTCAGCAGGACTCCAGGACTTTTTATGCTATTTTCCTTTCCAGCTGGGTGTAACCCAGCATATACTTGGGCCTGGGGTTATTTGTCCCCAGGTGCAGGACTCTGTGCTTCTTGTTGAACTTCATGAGATTTCTGTCAGCCCATTTCTCTGGTCTGCTAAGATCCCTCTGGACAGCAGCACAACCCGCTGGCATATCAGGCACTCCTCCCAGTTCACTTGCAGCCTTGCTGTGAGTACACTTTTCTTCATCAACCAGATCATCAGTGAAGATGTTGAATAGGTCTGGACCCAGTATTGACCCCTGGGAAAAAGAGGTTAATTTCCTCCAATCACACTGGTAAACATCCTCTGGCCTCGACCATTCAGCCAGTTTTCAACCCACCCTTCTGTCTGCACATCCAGCCCATATTTCAACAGCTTCTGTATAAGGATCTAATGGGAGACAGTATCTAAAGTCTTACTGAAGTCTAGGGAGACAATATCCATTGCCATCCCCTTATCTCCAGCGCCAGAAGCTTGTCAAGTTGGTCAAACATGACCAAATTTAAGGTCAACCTTAAATTCACAAAGCCTCTCTTGAAAAGTATTTACAGTGAATTTCCTCTAACAGACCTAGGGATGACGTAGCAGAACCACTGCTCTGGTCTCAATCATGTTCTCTGCTCTTTTTAAGCTAATGAGAACTCCATATGCAGAGAGATTGCAGACTGAGGTCTTTTAGATCTATTGACCTGTTGTCAATACTTCTAAAATGCAACAGCTTCAACATTAAAAATACTCAACTTTTGACAAGACACTCTCAGTTAATAAACATGTTAGTGAAAGAATACAAGTGGGGGTGAACAGGGAACTTCTGCTGAGGCTTCAGGAGAAGAAGAGGGTCTAACTCCTGTGGAAGAAAGGGCAAGCAACTCAAGGAGAGTACAAAGTTGCTAGCATACGCAGGGATAAAATCAGAAAGGCTAAAGACCAGTTTGAGCTCAACCTGACCACTGTGGTAAAGGAGAACAAAAAATGTTTTTACAAATATAGTGACAGTAAGAGGCTAAGGAGAATCTCCATCCTTTGGTGGATGAAGTGGGGAACATGACTATTGAGGATAAAGAAAAGGCCAAGATTCTCAATGCCTTCTTTTCAACTGTCTTTAATAGTCAGACCAATTATCCTCGGGGTACTCTGGAAGTCAGACCTGGAAGTCTGAGATGGGGAGCAGAATAACCCCCCCCAACACAGTTGGAGACAGAGACCTGCTACTCCACGTGAACTGTCAGAAGTCCATGGGGCCCGATGAAATCCACCTGAGGGTGCTGAGCTGGTTAACATGATTGCCAAGCTGCTTTCCACCATCTGTCAGCAGTTATGGGCAATTGGATGGGTTGTAGAGGTTTGGAGACTTGCTAATGTGATGCTTATCTATAAAGGAGAATCTGGGGAAGGACAGGCCTTTCAGCCTGACCTTGCTGCCAGGTAAGGTTATGGAACAGAACATACTAAGTGAGATCACCTGGTGTAGGGAGCCTGCTTTGGCAGGGAGGTTGGACTCAATGATATCTAGAGGTCCCTTTCAACCCCTGTGATTCTGTGATTCTGTGATCACACAGCATGTGTAGGACAGCAGGAAGATCAGGCCCAGCCAGCATGGGTTCATGCAGGCCAGGTCCTACTTGACCAACTGATCTCCTTCCATGACCAGGTGACTTGTCTGGTGGAGTCACCATCCCTGGAGGTGTTAAGGAAACAGTACCTGTACTTAAGAACATGGTTTAGTGAGCAGTATTGGTGGTAGGTAGGTGGCCTTTTCCAACCTTAATGATTCTATGATTCTATGAAATAAGAGCCACTGGCTAAGCACATACTTGATATAAATGAATAGAGTATCATATTTTGTGTTCATATATACCTCAGTGCATTTTAAATACCAGCTGTCACCCTGCTGGGAAGTGCAGCTGTCCTGCTGTTACTGCTCAGTGCAAAACGGGTATCCAGTTTCCCTGTTATGTTACTGGTTGCAGGTAGATGGTAGGTTCAGGAAACAGAAAATCTCCTGTGATTGTCCATCTGCATTTTTAAACTTTACAGTCAGCTGCCCTGGGTGGGTGTTTTGTATTACTTTGACATCTGAATGGCTAATCCATCTGTTGTAACTGGGGAAGGAAATGTTTTCCAAGTTTGTATCAGTTTTCAATCTATTCACTGCTTCTTTTTTATTAAAGAAAAATGAAAATAAAAAACATATGCACAAGCTTTGTGCTCCACCTACTGGCTGATTATCGTTGATTATTTAAATTATTCATCAACATCATTTTTTGAGAGGGAACGAAAAGCAGGCTAGTGTCAGAGACAGGAGAAAGTTGTTAGCACTTGGTAAGCAGAGAAGGAAAAGCATTAAGAATTCAGTACTGCTTTCTACATTAGAATGAAAATTCAGAAAGCAGGGGTGACTGTTAACCATGCAGACCTCTGATCCTGAATTGCCATTGCTGGCTGCCAGCCACAGGACTGAACTGTCTTTTCTCTGCCTGAACTTTTCTTGACTGGCCCACACTTTTGTTTTGCTTGGATAAGTGGCAACAGCAATCTCTCTAATTGATCAGGTGTCAGTGGCTAATTTTTTTTTCTATTAAGTATCTTTTTAGTGTGTGATTGTAGTTTTATATAGGTGGCAGTTACAAGCTGTAATTCTATGTAGAATGGAGTATTTATGACTAATATATTGATGTTGAGTAGTCCAGGCCTGGTACAAGAGCACAGGTCTTGAGAACTGGAGGCACAGGGTGCAGCATAGAGGAGTGCAAGCACAGGTGATAATGGACAGCACAGAGGTCTGGCACTGGAGACCCCGCAGCTATAAATGACTCACCACTTAACTCACCCCTAAAGAGGTGCAGACCTAACAAAAGTGGCTACAGAGGGAACAGAGAGAACAAGGATGCAGCATGTGGTTTATGTTAAAGGCACTGTGTGTGGAATATTTGGATGGACCATGAATCTGTGGATCTGTTAAAGAAGAGTAAAGGTGTAAAAGTGTGATAGCAAACACATGATTCCAAGTGGATCCTGAGGAGAGGAAGAAGAAAACATGAATATGAACATCTCATTGCTTCTGATGAAGGGGTTCTGGGTGCTGACAACTCACTACAACACCCCAAGACCATCAGAATGCAATTACCAGTATTGGGACCCAGAAGAGCAATGGAAGAATGAGCATAACATCAGGAAAAGGAGGAGAAAATAAGAGTACAAATAAAAATATAAACTACTGTAACTATTATTGAGGTTTTCTTTGTATAGAAACATTCCAGAATAGTTATTTTTCTGTAACAATTAGACCTGTTTAGTCCCTTACGATATGAATTTTGCTAATAACAACAACATCAATCTTGGCTTTACATAAGGTGTGCTTCCTTTTGCTAGTGAATATGATTTGGAGAGCAACAAATTGCTGTATTGTATGGTCTTGCTGTATTATATGGTCGACCTGCTGTGAACCATTAGGGCATTTTGGAGGACAGCCGTCTGTGAGCCCTTAGGGTCAGATTTTCTGAAGCCCTTAGAGCATTTTTGGGCTGTCTTTACTCAGTATATGATAATCAAGAGATGAGGGAATACAATTAATCTGTGTTCCTATGGTCCTGGGAAGTATCTCACTTGAGTTTTGGAGCATAACACCCTGTTTTACCCTTTTCTTGACCTTGTTGTAGTCATCAAGTGTACGTATACCCATCTATGTCAGTTTTAAAATGAAAATGTACTAACCTGCAAAGAAGACATGACAATGAGTAATTGCATCCTAATGAATATCAGTTCAGCATCAAATGGTTCGTTACATAGCATTCCCTATGCACGGTACAGTACTAAGCATATAGGTAGCAATAAGCATTCAGTCCACCTGCAAATGTAGCATCCATTCCTTCACTATGAAGATAAGTTAGTAAAATTAACAAGGAAATAGTTTTGCCATCTGGTTATACAGGTTTTAGCATGAAAATACCTTCCACGTTATGTCTGTATATGTGAAACTGCTAAACCTGGTGAGTTTCGTATTCCGAATTTGCTATAAACATTTGGGCAGCCATTGCAGAAATTGCTGCACCATTGGGTTGTTAATAGTGCAGAAGAAAACAAATTAAAAGAACACCAGTCAGGAAATTCTTCTGTTAACTCCTCATCTTAGAGTCACACTCTTTTGCCAGTATTACATCTGTGATGTGAACCTAAGCTGGTGGCTTAAGGCTAGTGGATGAGCAAACATTTGTTTTAACTGTTTTCCTGTAAGATGTCACTACTCATTTGTAGATTTATTTATTATACATAATGCACCTGCGTTTCCCAATTCACATTCTATGAGGTCAAGAAGTTAATGATGCAGGCTTCATAGAATACCTCTAATGTGTTTCCTTCACATTAAAGTACAATACTTCTTCTGCCTCACGTCTTACTCCAAGCCAAATAGAGATTGTCATGAGTAGTGGTGAGAAAGACCTCCAGCAGCAGCTGGCCTTGCCCATCTCCAGCTGTGTGGAACATGAATCTTTGTTTTAATTCCAGTTATAGGGAATGTGGAAGAGTGCAGCTATGTCATATTCCAAAAAAAATAAATAATGAAAGACTCTGTCAGAATTTACTCGTTCCTTTTTTGGAGTTATAGTCTGGAATTATTCCAGGTGCAAAGTTGTAGAATTTCCCACATCTGAATTTAACAAGCACAGTTCAACTAAAGGCTTTCTTGAGCAACTTCTGGAAAAATCAAGGAGATGGGGAAGAATAAAATACTTCCTAGGGTAACCAACTCTGTTTCTTCTGTGTGATTTTCCTTTACTTTCGTTCAGTATAAAGATTTATAATAGTGCAGATTTCCGTATTTACCATCAGTGAAATAGCAGAATACTGGAAGGTGACAGTGAATTCTAGTTCTATTACTGAAACTTCTGGGGTGTGGGAACAATTAAATCTTCTGTGAAACGTTAACCAAATTGTTATGTCTTCTATGCTTGTATTTCTCCGCAGATTTTTTCTGGTTTTGAATAACTGGTGTTATGGCCTCATGCCATGCTTCAAGTCAGATCAGTCCACCTTACTGAAAAGAAGTTTGCCAATGAAACTTTTTAAATGTAATTGTTTCTGACCACCAGGAGCAGTGCTGTGCTGAGCAGTGATGGAGCAGTGGCACAGGCTGCCCAGGGGCTGTGGGGAATCCTCCTTGGAGGTCTTCCAGAGCCGCCTGCACACAGCCCTGGGCACTCTGCTCTGGGTGTCCCTGCTGGAGCAGGGCTTGGGCCAGAGGGATCCAGAGGTCCCATCCTTCCTCTGCCACGGTGTTGATTCTGTGATTAAAAGCTCTTTGCATTAATCAGTCTTCCATCTTATCAAAATAGCAAAGATGTCTGCTACACTTTGCCTTTCAAGTGCAATAAAGTGGATGTTCCTGTAAAAGGGAGTATTTGGAAATTAGCTGGCTCTTTTCCTATATATTCTTTTTACTACTGTGCAATTATAGCTTTTGAGCTTCTAAAAACAGAAAGTACCTGTTTCACGTTATTTTTCTGTTTGTTTTCACAGTTTGAATTTTTCCCCTTGGAAGAAAAGGGAAGGATAAATAAAATAGGCTGAGGTAGCTCTGAGGAAGAAAAGGGAAGGATAAATAAAATAGGCTGATGTTGCTTTCCAGTCAGTAGAAGGAAGCATTTTAAACATATGTGATATCTAGAACTGATAAGGTCAATTAGAGCTTCAGATCCCATTTTGTGCTACTGAACTGATTGTTCTTCAGAAAATTTCCCAACAATTGGAAGTCGATACAATTCTTACATATTTCTAGGTTAAAGCTTTAGCTCTTCTGACAACTCTTAAGCTATTTCTCTGACAGCTCCTGGAAGGTATGGACACACAGCAGTTGAAGGTCATTGTCCTGTATGTTTACCCACTGTTACACACTGATGTGGTGATGTAAAGAATGTAGTGAAAATGACATGGGTGACAAGAGCTGCATGACCTTGCACATTAATTCTCATATAAGAAATAATTATATCTCTGTCTGAAGCTAAGAAAATAAAAATGTTACGGTGTATTTCTTTGTCACTCACTATCTCATTTAGGTTCATACTGACTATGATAATTCAGCTGTGCTGACATTTATAGCATTCAACTTGTGGACAAGCAAGCTTTTGTTCTACATCCACCAGATAACAGAGAAGTCATTGGTATTTTTGTAAATGTAATCAGAAAGCGGATATATCATCTAATTTTTCTATTTAAATACAGAGCCTTTGAAGAAAGACAGAAGCAAAAAGAAGAAAAAGAACAAAGATTTCGAGAGCAAGTCTTGCAACAAAGGAAAATTAAATTTTGGGAAACAACTGAAAAGTTCCTGCGTGCTCATCTGTCTGCTTCTCAGCACAAGCAAATAGGTTTGTACATTAAAATGTAACCATTTTTCACAATACAGTTTTCTTATTGATAGAATATTGTGGAAACCAAATAGAACAATCAAATTAACTGAATTAGTTAATGTAAGCAGAACATAACTGACAGGAAACACAGATCTGATATATATGACAACACTGGGTAGAAGAAATGAAATAATAAGGGTTGGTGGTTTTCTTACTAAAAACTGTGAGATATTTCATTATACTCCAATCACAGTATGCAGTCAGCTCCCAGCAGGATTGTGGCTTCCTTTTCTTTCTCCACTTCTTTCACTGCAGGTCCTTATTGCTTAGAACACAGTCATTTCAGAGTTTTGTGTAAGAAAAATCATTTTGTGTTAGGAAGTCACTGAAAGTTACTGGGATGCGTCCCTATTTGAAGCCCTCAGTACAAAATATTCAAGAATGTGCCTTTTGTTTATCATTAAGAAAAGGCAGTCCTAGCATATATTAATGTATTATACAACTTGTCCTGAATTAGTCAGCTCTTTGAGCTGTTATTTCACTGCTGGAAAGTAGTAATCACTGCAACTCAGTTCTTTGTTGGAATGAGTGCAGATTGGCAGGAGTTCTTAATAGCTTCAGCCAAGTCTGACTTCCAGTCAACTTTCCACAGTTGAAACTCTGAAGATATGGTATATTACTTAGAAATTCTTCAACAGATTTACTCTTCCAACTGCAGTTTTGCCAGCTGTGAGGTAACGTCTCTGACTTCGAGATCAAATGTCAGATTAAAATAACAAAATAGGACAGTACTGTTTTAGGGCTTCTTTGGAGCTCTACTGACAGTCCAGATTGTGTAGCAATATAATGAATCACAATCTTTTTGTTGGATTTCTTAATAGTAATTCTGTCTCTGTCACTTTCTATCTTACCTTTGCTTATTTGTAAGAAGCAACAGCTTGGGCCTATCTGGACTCTTTCTCCACTGCTTCAATTCCTAAGTCACAATTTGTCCCTGTATAATATCCGCAAGCTATAATTTTGGCTTAGTGAATGAATATAATAATCATGATGTAAAAACAAAGTTAGTGCTGGATATTTTAACTACCTACTTTCTCAATCGTGTAGTCAAAAAACAAATATCAAAACTGTTGAATAAATCTATTACTATAAACATTTATCAGACTGTACATTGTTTCAGAGAAAATAGAGATGCTCCAGCATGCCTAACAATGCTAAAACCCTGAATTTATGGTAACAGTATGAATTTTGTTAAGATTTTTAACCAAAACATACGAGTAAAATATACTAATTTAAAGATTTTTTTCCAATGTGTTTTTTCTGTTAATACCTCTAGTCCAGACAAAAGCAGCTTTTCAGTTAGAAGAAGCTCTTGAAGAAATTAAAGGATCAGTTTTAACATCAGGATTGTGCTTGCCAAGCATGAACAAAACAACCTTCAGGTAAGCATAAATGTTTACTATGACGATCAAAAGAAGCAAGATGCTTATTGTGTTCAAAGATGCTTATTGTGGCAAAGGAAGTGCTCCTGTGGACTGTTCCAATGAAAATATCATGAAACATACTTAAGCTGCTCATGTCCACTGCATAAAATAGCAGAGGAGATGACACAAATCTTTTATTTACAGGAAAATTTTGGGAATAGGCAGGGTGAGCCTAGTCCCCATTCAGTTATACCTGACTCAGACTGCCATCATTATCAAACTATTCTATGAAGTATAAAGTATTCTGTCAAGATGCTCTCTTATTCTCATCCTGATTTTTCTCTTTTGACTCAAGAATAGTGCAGCTTGCATATACATTCCATGAATCTTACCTTCTTTCCAGATGTTTCAATTTCTTATTCTTTAAATGTATCTTGAACATCAGATAACAGCTTCCCCTGTAATTTCTTCTTGTATCACATAGCATTTGAAATCAATACTTCACTCTCCCAAAGCACTTTTTCTGTGACACATTGCCTTATCACAGAATCAGAATATCCCAGTTTGGAAGGGACCCATAGGGATCACTGTGTCTAACTCCTGCAATTCTTATTCATTAAGGGTAATTGTTTCTTGGTTTTGCCATTCTTGGTAACTACCTAGTTCTTGCCACTCATTTTCCAGAACTTGGTTCCTTTTCCTAGTGATCTTACCCAGCCTTGTTGCACTTCTGTCCACATTTTGTTCTTGAACATATCTTGCTATAGATTCCCTGCTTTCCTAGTCTCTGACTGCACATTTTCCTTGTCATTTGGTTTCTCGTGCCTCTTGGCTTCTTTAATTCCCAGTGTCAGCCTGTGTAAACCTGTGATTTCCTCAGTCTTCATCTGAGCTCACCTCGAGCACAGTACCCATCTCCAGTAGTTACTCTGAGGACTTTCATTTCAGGTAGCAAATACAAACTCCTTAATATCTCACATTACTGATATTACTGGTAATCAGTAGAGTTGGGCTCTTTAGATACAACAAAGCTTTTTCGTTATTTGAAGTAAGGGAATATCTGACAGCATCAGTATATAATCATCCTCTATATAAGCCAGCCTCATGTGAAAAAAAAAATAAAGAACAAAGGCATTTTCCTTCTTAAAAGAAAAAAAGAAACAAGCAAAAATCTTCCATATTCCAGTCCTGCAGATGACCAAACTGTTGGCTGACATTTTCCAGAGTAATTCAGCCTGAGGCAGACACCCAACAACCCAATCACAACTCTGACAATTTATAAATAAGAGAAATTTTAAAATGGAAAATGCTGGAGAGTTTTAATGCATGACGCACAAACAGCACCACCTGTAGATACATGCAGTTTCACTGTCCTTCACATGCCAGGCATTTATTGATGATGTATACTTTTGGAAAGGAACATGTTTGAAAGTGTATAGTTGGCACATAGAAATACACAGAAATAAGCCAAAGTAATAAGTTTTTCACTTGCATCAAGAACCACAGGTGACAGTTCATACTCAGCAGCATCAAGGAATGGTTATTTGCGTCAGGAGCAGATTTCAGCAATGGTTGGCTTGGATAAAACAATGCAGGAGAGCAGTAGAACAAGTGTGGATAGTAACCGACTTCTGTTCCAGAGAAATGTGAAAGAAATGCAGCAGCTGCTTGAAAAACAGCATCTCAGCAACTTAGAGGTATGAATATTTTCATGTGATTCGTAAAAGAATGCTTTTTAAGTATAAGATAAAGTTTACTGAATGGAATAAAAGTGAGATGGTAAGCACACCTCAACAATTAGAGAACTCTGCACTATGCTGTACCAATAGATAATTTATAGTAAGATTATGCAAATTTTCAATAAGAGTTCAGAAATGTTTAAATATGTTTGCATGGATTTTTTCAAAGATACCCCAGAGATGTCAGTTATACTCTTTCTATGAACCTGAGATCTGTATGCCAGAATTCCTGGCTCTGGAGTAGTTAGGCATTAGTCTATGAGGGGTCTTCTGCTGGCTCCAAACTTAAGTTGGCAGCTTCCACTAACACACATAAGCTTCTGCTTTGCTGGTTCTACAGTGCTATAGCAGTACAATAATGTTAGATCAAATGTTCCATTAATTTTTGTTTTTCCCAATCATCAGTGGTGATTTCTTGTGCATTGACTTAATGTCTCTTGAGATTGTATGTCAATTCTTGTCATCTTTGGTACAGATGCAGCTGTAACAAACCCAGAATACTCATTAACTTTGTACCTAAGTTAATTTTTAGAATGCAAATCAATTTCAAAAGCCACCTTAGAAACACAGTGAAAATCAAGAAGAAATGAGGTCCAAAATAATTTCTTTCAACTGCACTTTTAAGTGTGATTTTAGGTCAGTCAGTGTTATCTTTGATTTTGGAAATTATGTTATTTTTTTATGATTTTTTTTTCTTTATTTTTTAATGTAACTTTTTTCTTTTTGCAAACACAAGTACATAATTCTGATTTCACTCATTTTCTGTAATATTATCTACTGGTGTATGGAGTTGTGGACCTGAAATCACTTCAACATAATGAGGAACCATCATTTTTACAATAGGAAATAGCTGGAGGTGTGGGATCTTTAGTAGCAACAGAGCAAGGGCTTTTCTGTTTAATACATCTGTACAGAGAACTTTGGAGAACTGTATGCAGCTCAGATATCTGGAGCTCTTTGATACTGATCTTTTCAAGCACATTGTACCAACTTAGTTCCAGTGGGTGTTCATGGGAATCTCGAGAAGCTGATGGTTAATAGAGGAAATCTCACTCAACTGGAGTACATTGCAGAAAGGTTGAAGAAGCAAATGGTTCAGTTTGTATTAGAAAAGTTGTTGATTAATGTTCACTCTTATGTGTTGTAATCAGCCTTGGATACAGAGTGTAATATATGAATTTACAAATTTATGTGTTTTTAACTTAATGTATTTTTGAAAATACTTTGATCCTATACAAATTTGTGCTGTTCTTCCAGAATTTATTTTTTCAGGTACCACTAGGGGTTGCTCAGCTTCTTCCCTCTGATAAATAGTTTCAAGTTATAACTATTTATACTTGAAGCATTTGGACTTTCTTTAAATTTCATGTTTTGGAATCTGAGTAGAAAAACAGTCAAGCAAGCTGTTGTCATTTTTCTAACATAGGTGAGGCTCAGAAGTCCAATGCTTGGGCTGGGCCAGTGTGTATGTGTGTTGTGACTTTCTGCAAACAGAAGCAGTATTTATAATACCCTTACTAATGTTACTGCCATGAATGGTCTTCACAAGTCTTGTTGCAGTCTGTTTGTCCAAAGTCATTTCAACAGCATTTGCCCTTCTGAAGTGGACGTCAAAGTAGCTCACTGCACACATGCTTTGCAGCCTGACCATCCACTGAGATCCTTTGACCTCTTTGTTCCTGTTTTTACAGGCCCAGCAGGATTATAAAGATTCCTAAAATTCTTCTCTTTCCTACAGGGCAATAAAGTTCTCTGTAGAACCTTACCAGTAGTTTTGGTGTGTTCCCTGCTTTCCAACCCTAAAGATTTGTACAGTCTCAGCAGTAAGCCAAGGTTTCTAGTGACTCTTCCACCACTCTCCTAAAAAAATTCTGCTTAAAATATTGAGAGCAGTAATTTGTATTTTGTGCAACAGTTACTAAGGAGCCACTAAATCAAATTCTTTTTTATTGGATGTCCATAAACATGCTCCATTTTGAAGAAATTAGTATTGGTAATGTTCATTCACAATCAAAATTTTTATTGCACAGTTTGCTTTACAGGCATAAATAAAATCTTGAAGTTGGAGCTGATAGTCCTGGCTTTAGCTATGCTGCCTGCAGCTTCTGTCCAGAAGGCAGTTAGATATCATTTTGCCAAACATTAGCTGTATGTGTTGAAATTTTCCATTTCTAGCATCTGCCTCAGACTGAATAATTTACAGAGTTTCCTTTAGAATGGCTCAACTGTGTTAAGGAATAACGTTATTCATATATCTTTTGTCTTTTTTGTTTCATCACCTCTCCAATTCAGTGACCACTTGAAACTGTTGTGATCAGTACAGTATTTCCTTATGTTATTCCAGAAAAGCACATTGTAGCTGAAAAAATTGTTCGACTGACATTTTATCTCTCTCATTGCATTTTTTAAACAAAATAATTGGAAATAAGAGTGAATTCACAAGCGAAACAGGTATAGATTACAAGATGGAGAGACTACATTTTCCTTTTCCTTCCTCTACATGACTGTAATTAGGTTACTCAGGTGGTATCACTGAAATCTAAATGTGAATTCCTCTTCTGATTGATTTGAACCACAAATTTTACTTCAGCTCTCCTTTGATTTTCAAGCATATTGAGCAGCCCTTAAAGTACACATTATTGGTCTTTCTATGGTTCCCCTTAGAGTACAATATTCACTATCTATTGAAGTCTGTATTTATTTAGTTAGTTAGTTAGTTTGTTAGTTAGCTAGTTAGTTAGTATATTCACTATTTATTGAAGCAGGGACTGGAACACAGCTATTGTTTCTCAGAAACTGCAAACTGAACAACGAGGCTTTACGTCTAACCCAACACTTTGTACCCTCTCATATGGTATGTGTTTATTCATGGCATCTATAGGATTAAGTAAGCATCTGGGAAATACAGAGTAGTTGTGATGTTACACTGAGTGAAAGCAGTAGATGCTGCAAACACACAGGTATGGACATTAGCCCTACTTGCATGAACGAGCTGCCCTGCAGACTGTTAGCTATTTGTGTTCCTAGGGTTTAGAAGTTGGATGGTGTCTATGAGATGGAAATGCATCAAGTCACACACAGAAGATCTTCTTTATGGTAAGGGTGCTGGAGTACTGGAGCAGGCTGCCCAGAGAGAGTCTGGAGTCTCCTCCACTGGAGATATTCACGACCCATCTGGATGCCTACCTGTGTGACCTATTGTAGGGTACCTGCTTTGGTTGGACTCAGTGATCTCTTGAGGTCCCTTCCCTGCAATTCTTCAATTCTGTGAACTCACGGGATCACTGAATTCATATTCAGGAGCTTTTCTGTTATGACTGGAATGAGTTAAACAAGAGTTCCTTTTGCAATATGCATTGTATCATTCAAATTCTTCAGAGGCATAGGCAAGACCAGCATGGAAAAAAGGAGTGTCAGTGTACAAAATCTGTCCCAAGAGTCAAGACATTTTAGAATGGTCAGGGCTAGTTAGCAGGAAAGCAGATTTCTAAGGGCAGCATTCAGATAAAGTGGGATTTGAGTAGAACTCAGAATTTGTTTTGAGGAAACCATTCAAAGACTTGAAATAGGTTTCTGCAGTCACCTTAAACCAAAACATTCTGGCCATCTTTTAACTGTAAATGTTAACATCTGTTTTGTTGGTTACTTGAGTTTTATGACAAACTCAAGTGATTTCCCTACCAGTCTTCTTTTAGCCACATCAGGAGCTGCAGTTTTTATTGGCTTTCAACCAGAATTGCAACATACCATTATCTTCCACAGTATTACACTAATTCAAAACAACTTCTCATTTGCTATAAGGGCTACTAATCAAAGTGAAATTTATCTCCAGAATAACTCATTCTGCCTGAATACTCAGACTTGTTTTGGTTATATATTCCTCAGAGAGGTCTTTTTAAAAGCATAGTAGCAGTCTGTTCCAAGTCTGTGCTGTAGAAAATGACGTTTCAAGCTTCATATCTAACAATCTGGATGTTCAGACCTTTGAAGAACACCTTGCCTCCAGAAGGCTCTACTTAAACAGATGATAATGGAGCATTTTCAGTGCAAAAAGGCTTTGTTTCACTGGTAGATTAATACATTAATGGGACTCTGTGGATACACTGTGATTGTTACACATACAGCATTGCTCACAAAGTGCAGAAAGAGGGAAACTGAGAACTCTCATTTAATGTATACCTGCACCTCCTTTACAAACTTGTACTTTTACAAAAGAACAGCTATTGTTTATTATCATGGCTTCACTTTTTATATTCATATACATACATCTCTATATAGATGTATATAACATATATAATTATGCACTAAATGATTTCTCCTGTACTTCAGAACTCTTTTTGAAGTGACTTGTTTTATTGGAATGAAGTAAAATGTTCATAAATGTAGTTAAAAGACAGGAACAGAGAAAAAACATCATCTGACCTATAGTTCACTTCAGTTATGGTAATAATAAAATGTTTGCTTTCAAGATGGGAGTGGAAATTAAAAGAAGTTTGTGCATTCTGTTCTGACAGAATACTATATTATGATAATTTGGTCATGTCAGAAAGAGTATATAGCTGTGTCTCAAGGGGAAGCTGGGAAATCTATTGCTTTCCCACCAAGATTTGTGCACGTTGTATTTCTTTTGTTGTTGTTTTTTGTTTGTGTGTTTTGTTCTGTTTTTTGTTTTTAACAGAAATAAGCCTCTATTTGTGAAATTGAAAGCAGAGTAAAATTTAACCACTTTTTTCTTCAAATATTCCCCTTCTCATGGTAGCCCAGGGACCAAAAAACGTAGTCACCTCTTTCAATTTAATACTATATTAACACTTGTCAAACCCCAGCAGCAATTGTGCAGGACTGTGCAGCTTGAGCTCTGATGTGCAGTTTATACGTGGTAGTTGCACTCCTCCATGAAGCATGACTCACCAACTGGGAGACACAGCTTCAGACCTTTAAACCAGGCACTCCGAATTCAGAGGGTGGGAACAATCAGAGAACAGCTGGGACCCAGGAGGCTGACAGATCTCTTAACAGGCAACTTAATTATGCTTTCAGATAGTGTCAAAATAAGCATATAAATGTCAGCTTTTGAAGTCAGTAGGCTTTTTTTAGGGGAAGGTAGAAGCTGAAATCTTTTACATTTCATTGGCCAAACTGACACATATTCTTATAAATCATGTTCTGAGGAGTTCTTAAGAGGAATATTTGCCATGAAAAATATCTGATTGAAAAACTGAAATGTATAAGGCAGGTAATGTCACTAAATCATTTTTCAAGATAGGTGCTGAGATGAATGAAACACACTGAATGTTGGCAATTACATAAACTGTGCCATTAGGTAAATTTGTTTCCAAAGAGGTATGAATGTGTATTACTGGAAAAGCATTTCTATACGTGGCCTTCAGGATTTACTGATATAGACTGACCTCTTACCTGGGCTACTGCCACAAAGTGCACCAGATAGATTCACATTTGTAGAAGAAAAAATAATTCTCATCTTAGGCAACAAAAATTTTATGATGATATCTCTGCAATTCAGAGAGATCTGAACTACAAATAATTTGTAGAGTCTTTTTGGAGGTGTCTGCACTGCTCAGATAGCATTGTTGTATTTGTTTTTTGCATTACAACTCCATTCAAATCTGTTAACCCTAATTTATAAGAATATTTGGGTCTCATCATTAAGACCTTAAACGTCAGTGAGAGAGGGAAGATTATTTCTTTGCTCCAAAATCATGACAAATCTTACAGCTATTTTCCTTTCATTTCTGTCTAAAGTACTGTCTACAAATAGCTTTATCTACAAAATCTTTGTTAAAGCATTTATCCTGCAATCTGCAAATTGCAAAAAAAGTGTAAATGGTTTTTAGCTGATTTCCTCACTCCTTTCTTGGGCTAACCAAAATGACATGGAATGTAACATACTACAGATGGGTAAACAACTCTGGATCTGCTCATTAAGTAATGTCCTTGCATTTTATGTATAATGTTTGAACAATTATAAAAAGCAATTGAGTTAAGTACCCTTACAATTAATGTTGCATACATGTCCTTAATTCTTCTAAATTCTGCCTGCTGATAGTTTTCAGGTTACTGCCCCACAGTTTTCACATGACTTCCTCTCTTCAATTTTCACAACAGCTGTCACTTGCTCAAAGAAAATTTAGGAATGGGTTAGAAATAAAATGGCATTTAATCAGTTGATGATTTAAATAATATCTAAAAAGCAGTGTTGTGATTTCCATTTCTGGGGCTGAAGGACTCTGCTAGTCTATAGGATGATTTCCTACATGATTTTGTACATTTATCTCAGGACTTCATTAAATCTATAAGTTAAGATTCAGAACCCTGGTGCTGAGCATTCAGGTCACTTTGCCTTCAGAGTCCTTCAGCATCCATTACTGAAGTGCTGCATGACCTAAGAGATTTGAAAGGAGTTCTTTCTGTGTTTCTTGCATCCTGTGATAGCTTTTCAGACAAACAAACCAAGTCCTGTTAAATGTTCATAGCGAGTTTCTGTATCCTGTAGAGCCGGAGATCTTAGAAATGATTCTCTCAAAAAATAATAAGAGATGGTATATTTAGATGGATCTATACAGGCAATATACAGGATTATACAAAAGGAAAAGTGAGTTGGATGTTAACAGGAGANGAGAACCTGGAATTAGTCCAGGAAAGACAAGGGTGTTGGTAGGAAGTTTTTCTCCAGTCATCATACTCTCCATAGCTTCTTTGATGGATTTGGTTGAGATCTGTGAATCTCTTGTGTAACATAAGCACCAAAACTCTGCCTCAATGGGATTTGCTTTATTGGCTCAGCCCAAATCTTCTGTGAAATAGACATTATGTAGTGCCATTCATTTTACATGTCTTCCAAATGTGCATTGGCACCAGTATTAATTTTCTTATGGCCTTTCCCATTCCATTTTAATTTCTACATTCCACTACAAACGTTTATTTAAAACAGTTTATTTAAATGAAACTTCACTTCCTGTGCGGTGGCAAAAACTCCTCACTCCTCACCAAAACAACAGAACTCTGTGGTTGAAAAGCTGTCAACTCTAATTCCTTCTCAGCACAAGCTTGTCCTTTCTGAGAGGCAATTTCTCTACCAACCTCTTCCTTAGTATGTTTGCCAAGTGTTGAGTAGGAAGTGTATGACTAGCTGATACAGTTTCGTGATAACAGTGGAAAAATAGAGCTTCTAATTAATTTTCACTTTTCTAATACGGTTATAAAAGTGTATTTGAAATGATTATTATTGCCACTAGGGTATTTGCACTGTGAACTCCTATGAATAAAATGAACTAACTCCTAGAAAAAAAAATGTATTTGGTAGGCTCAGAATCAGTGAAGGTGTTTAGGTACCCAGTGGCTTTGAGCTTTATATCGTTATGAACATGGGTGCCTTTTACTTCATAGTGAATATGAGAGAGAGAGCATTATTTTCATATAACACACAAAGAACTCCTGTAAATAAACCGAAGTCAAAACCAGCAAAAATTGCAAGTAATTTGAGAAGTGAGGGGCCTGGATTTTCAGAACAGGTAAAGCTTTTACAGCTTTTACCTTCAGGCAAGCATCACCTATTCAGCACATGGAGCTGTGAACTGCAGGCACTACTGTGGAAAATGCCAGATGCACACAGAGCAGCTCTTTGGTTTAATGCAGTCCTGATAAGAGCCCGGTGGCAGAAAATTCACTTCTCAACTTCTCTTAAAATTGTTCTCACTGCAATGTTGTTCTTTCATTGGCATCGTGAAAGATTCCTCGGGGTCATGTTTTGTCTTTGTTTTAGTGCTTCACCAAAACAAAATTGCTTGACACAGCTGTCCTAAGGCTGAAGCCATACCAGTGACCTCTTGACCTCCTGCTAAGTATTCGCTTTTCCAAAGTACCAAGTATGGGGATAGGCTGGGGTTAGATTTCATCTAAGAAGGCAGCAGATGATACAATAAACTGTACTTATGTAACAGAGTAGATCAGCAAATCTAAAAAATAAAGGGACAGTATATACTTTATGAATTTTTTATTTCCTTATCATCCTATAATATTCTCAGAGGTTAAACTTAATGAAACGTTTGGGATTTTCAGGTTTATTTCTGAGCAGCTATTGACCACTAAAAGAATGAATGATTCTTGAATGCTTTTTGAGGTCTATATACATCATACCTTTTATGTGTTTTTAACAGAAGGAGCATTACTCAGATGTGTTTTTCTGCATAGCAAGCTAGAAAAGCAAATTAAGTACGTAATTATGTAATGAGAGTGATAAGGAGTTCTCATGTGCGAAAAGATAAAATTGCACAATGCAACAAAATACATTTATGTGAACTAGATTTACACGAACTAGGTAAAATTGATTGTGCTTTGCAGGAAGGGCATCTTTATCCTTTTGTTCTGAACTTATTTCTGGAGGTTGTCTCAACTGGAAATGTTGTCCCCATGAGTTCTGTTTTACAAGGACAGTAAAATTATATACAGTGCAGAATAAAATCTGTTCTCAACCACTGGAGCAAAAGTGCTGGACTTGTTTTGGTTTTGACTTTTAAGAGTTGCATCTTACCTCGTGCCCTCTAGGCATACTAGTTTAAGCAGACCTGCCATAGGCATTGGGTTGAGTTTTTTTAATTCAACCCTTACAATTTTTCTCCTGTATTTCACCTGGCCATTTTACAGGTGCAGTCTCTAGTATAAGCAATAACCTGACATGCATAACTTCTTTTTATTGTCTGTTTTGTTTTCTTGGCTCTGCTTTTCCAATTTGAGAATTCCAGAGTTAGTTCTTAAATTTGGCCTGGTAAAAAAATCTCTGAGGATGTGGTTTTTCCTTGTCTGGTGAGTTCAAGCAGAGGTTAACAATATAATTTAGCCAAACACGAAAGTTAATAAATAACCAACAAAGCATTATTTATTCTTTTATTTTAGAAAGACACCAGTTTGTGTAGCTTTAACTAGAAAACGTTCCCTGCAGGGATCTTTCTCTACACTTGGCTCTTTGTCCTTGTATTTAGTTTTCTTTATCTCAGATTGTAATGGCAGTAGAGGACTGTGGCAACCACTGAACACCTAGTGCAAGATAAGATTTATTTCAATCATAAAAAGTCTTTCAGGATTCACTAAAGCTTTTATTCTGCAATTTAAAATATTTGTGCAGCTACAAACTATGCAATATTATGGCATAACATTTTTGGTAGAATTAACAGAGTTTTACTGCAAAAAAAAAAATATGTTCTTACACACAAATTAGCACTCTTTAGTAAGTTTTGGAAATGTTAATTCTATTGTTATTTCACGGGAGTATATAATCACTTACTAAAGTGAACAGATTTTGCTACTTGAAACCATTCTATTTTAAAGTCACTCATAAAAAAATGGTCACTGCTTTATATCTAAAGCAGCAGCTCTTGGGTCTTTCTCCAGTGTGTGGTACAAAATGCTTCAGCTGCTCAGTGGTGTGGAACACAGAGAGAGAATATGGGAATTTGAAAATAGATAAAATGCTTGTTTTCCTTGATGTTCATGTGCATTTCCAAATCTTAGAATGCATATATTTTCAACCATGTCAGGCGTTGCAGGGTCTGGATGGAGAAGAAAATACCTGCACAGTATATACAAAAAGTGATGGCACTGGCAGTTCTGAAGTGCCCATCACTCTTACTCATTGCTGTGTTTGTGTCTGATGAATAGCTAGGGGGGTGGGTGGAATCTCCTGTGCCCTTAGACCTGCTCTGTGCTCACGGAGCAGATGGTACTTTCCTTTTTCTGAAAGAGGAGAAGAGGGGGATTAGGCAGTGTGATTATGATAGCTGTGAGATGCTTGCCATATTTCTTATGATGAGGTTTAAATCTTCCCCACTTGTGGCGGTCTGTATGAAATTAAACATAGCCATGTAGGACAGAAAAATATCCAGTTTGGGAGAACTCCAACAAATCTATGTTTTCTTGGGTTCTCTTTCATTTTGTAAGCTCCATTGCATGTTGGAATACAAGAGCCATTGTGTGTCATAGGATAATCCAGAAAGAGCAATTTTGTTTAAATTCTCCAAATAGTGTTCCATTTTTTATATTGTAGAATTGATATAATACTTGCAATTAAGCTTCTTGAACTGTGCAGCTCATTTGCCTCAGTTTGATCCACACAGCACAATATTTTTGCAATTGAACACAGTTACATTTTGACATGATCATGCGGAAGCATTCATGGTGATATGTCCTGAAGTCATAAAAATACCTGGTACACTACTGATAGTGTTTTGGTCTAAGCTCTCATTAATGAAAAGCTAGTGTAAGTGGGGGAAAAAGGAACAACAGGCATTTCTGATAAGTTCAGCAGCTGTGTTTTATGTCTGCATTTCAGAATTTTCATAAAGAAGTCAAACAGACAGATGAATCAGAAAGCTTATCAAGTCTTGACAGTCTTGAGGCTGGAGAACAAAATGGAAATTACATTCCATCAAGCAAATTCTCTTTGACTACAAGCAGTGACCGTGCCCCAATTACTCCAGGAAAGTCACAGACCACGAGTAATGATATGTGTCTAAATAACTGTCAGAGAAATTCAGACTCACGAAACAACCAGCATCACTTACCTACCAGGGACCTTTTAGCCAAACGTAATGCTCTAACTCTTGCTGAATGTACAAACGATGCAGAAGAGGAACCACTTGTTTCTCACAGATCCGGAAAAGAAGTTGCAGAGTTTTCTGTTTCTGGCAATCAAGAAAGCTCTGTAAATAAAGCATTCCCTTTTCTGCAAAACATAAAAGAAGAAAGGAACAATTCATCTTCTGGAGCAGCTAGCTTGTTGACATTAGCAACTGGTCATTCTGTTTTCAGTCCTAGCAAAGCCTGGACCAGCCCTGATGCTGTTCCAGGAGAAAGAGTTCAGGATGTGACGCAAAATCAGAGCTTTAAACTGACCTCACAGAAAAGAAGTAAACCTTTGCAAACCTCCACTGGACCTATTGCATCATCTGGAATCTTATTTCCTAATCAGAGGTGTTTCTCTGGCATCTCCAGCCCAGCTGATCTGATGCCAAAGGACAGAAACGTCAGCAGGGATTTTTTTAAAAATACTTTAGGAAAAGTGATTGAAACAAAAGAAGAAAACATTAAATCTGTTGATGACACTGACCAAGGATCGTCTTTACTTCAGGGCATACCAAATGCCCCAGCTCTGTGCAATGGTAAGAAGCAGAATAACAAAGAGGAAGATAAGGCTAATGTGGCTGAAACAAAGTTATTGGTGTCTGATACAGAGCTCGGTTTTGACACTCCTGAACAGCACAACTCTGAGAAAAACAACATTTATGACAGGAAAAGAGCAAAACTAGTCAGAAGTATCGTAAAGAATGAGGCTGAAGCTGTGGTGATGAACCACGGGATCACTTTTGGTACTCGACCTGTGTCTTCTATCAGAGATAGTTTAGAACTTGCAAAAAGGAAAAAGAAAATTGCAGAAAATATGAAATATGGTAGAAAGCTAAAATGGTGTGATCACATTAACCAGGTGATAGCAGAAAATAATGAGAGTTGCTATGAGGAAAGCACCGGTGAAATATCTTCTGCACAGCTTTACTGTGTTCAAACTGTGAGTAATGCTCCTTGTGTTAATTCATGTATGGGTGCTCACCCTTCGAACACCATATTCACAGAAAATCAGCATGAAAATCTGCATATATCAAAACCAAATGTTAATTCTGCAAAATCAAATAAAGAATGCAGCTCTCTGAATACATCTACTGGACCCTCTTTTCCTAAAAAAGTTTGGATGGTATCAAAACATGAAGAAAGCATGTCCCCAGTATCTAGTAAAGATGATAAAAGTCACCAAGGGAATCAACAGAAAAATAAGGCAAGAATAATCAGAAGACCAGGAGCCGTAAGAGACCAGTTATGTTCTGTGCCCAGGAGCAGCAGAGGCCCTGGCACTGTAGTCCGACTGCAGTCAGCCACTGAAGGCCAAGCAGCTCAGAGGAGGATGCTGGCACCTCAGCCACCATCTGCACCTGCACTGGGGAGCAAACATGGCAAAACCAGAGCCAGCCCAGCTGCGAGGCGGCCTCTGCCTTCTTCCCATCCTCAAGATACCGCTGCCAATGGGAACTCTTTAAAGGAAAGGAAAGCTTTGCTGGCAGATCAGACTTTAAATAAAAATACACCAGGAAGCAGTGAGAGCAGAACTTGTAGTTCTGAGGTGTTCACTGTGCTGTCCACACCTCACTGCAGCATGTCCTGTGAACCTTCAGCAAAACGTAGTGGTTCTGTCAGCAATGGGCCAACAAGTGGCTGCCAAGACTGTTCTGTAACCTGCACCGAACGACGTGCTAGCACAAAAAGCAGATTACATCTTGACCATATCCCAACAGCTGAGGAAACAAGTGCATGGAAAGGAGCATGTATTGCCCTCACTCCCAAGGACCCTGCTGCTGGTAAGTCCCAAATATTTTCATTGGGAATGGGACATCAAAACCCCAAATCCCACTTCTTTGGGTGGGAATTAGGCAAAACTCTAAGTTCTGATTTTTGGTGTTGGGTGTAACCCAAAGTTCTGTATTTTAGTGTTGCGAACATGATATCGAAACCCAAGATGTACTTCTGAGGTGGAAAAAGGTCAAAACAGAAAGTCCCAAATTTTCATGTTGGCAGCGTGACATGAAAAGACAAAGTCTCACTTCTCTGGGGAAGAGAATTGGGCAAAAAAATCAAAGTTCTGATTTTTAGAGTTGTGTAGAAGTGATGGTTGTGGGTTGGGGACGTTCATAAGAACAGATATTTAAATTGCACAGGTTGGTTCTCAGTTACAACATTCATCCTTTCATGCAGTCACAGCACACGGTTGGCTTTAGCAAATTTCTGCCATTCGTCATCAACATTTCTGTTCCAGTGGTGCCCACAGGCCTCTCAAACGTGGATCCCTATTTTTATAAGTTCTCTACAATATTAAATGAAAAGGAAGTTATTTCCCTGAGATCCTGACTAATGAGCAGATGTGACAGGTGGTCTAAATAATGAAATAAGAGGAAGCGGGTTTATATGAGCAAGTTTTACAAGGTAACTGCTGGATTCTCCACCTGGGAAAGGGCAGCCCTGCCTGTATATTCAGACTGGGGGATGAGAGGCTGGAGAGCAGCCCTGCTGACAGGGATTTGGGGGTCACGTTGAACAGGATTCAGCAGTGTGGCCCAGCAGCCAGGAAGGACAACTACACCTGGGGTGTGCCAGGCCCAGCAATGCCCCGGGGTGGGGAGGGCTTGTCCCACTCCTCACTGCACTCATGTGGCCTCACCTCCAGTGCTGTATGCAGTTTGGGGTGCCACAGTACAAAAAGGACATAAGACTGTAAGAGAGCGTCCAAAGGAGGGCTACAAAGATGGGGAAAGGTCTGGAGATCACAGTGTGTGAGGTCCCTGGTTTGCTCAGCACAGAGAAGAGCAGACTGAGGGTATGGCATGGAGCAGGCTGCCCAGAGTGCCCACAGGCCCAGGTGCCCAGGATTTACAAAAATGAAGACGTTTTAGGACCAGTCTCACATTTTATTAAAAAAATATATACCTTGGGAACAATATGCTGCAGAGAATGACTTGTAAGTTAGAGAAAAGTCGTGGGAGAATAATCTCTTGATTTTTACATTTCAAAACGGTTTCATACTTGTAATTTCCCTTCTCTCTCCCCTGCAGCCCAGTTGTGGCAGTGATACATCCTTCTGCTTGTAACGTGTGTTGTATGCCACTGTGCTCCCTCTTGAGGGCCCTAAGCTGGGGCACAGCTCCTGAAAGTCCACACAGCACCAACCAGCACTGTGCTGTGATCTGCCCTGCAGCCCAAAGACACTTCCCATCAAAAGAAGGAATTCCCATGAATTACAAAACTAAGTTTCTTATTTTATTTACAGTAGATACATAGTTTTAACTATGGGAACAGAGCTAGATGAATATTCTTGGCCTGAAGGAAGTGTGAGAAATGAGAAATTTTATCTGCTTGTCCATTCAGTTCAAAGAGATGAGCTTAACTATGCGATTTAAGTTAAGCTATTTGATTTTACATTGGAAATGAATGAAGCTTTCTGTGACCCTACCTGGCCTGGAGCAGAGATGATGCCCTTATTTGCACATCAGATCAGTGAGCGGGTCCTGGTGTGACGGAGCTCCAGTACTGTTAGAGGAGGGGCTGAGAAACCTCTCTTTAAGATTTGGGTGGGTGGCTCTTTCTCAGTATCTGCTTATATTTTGCGTTTTGAAAGCTTTCTTTATTTAAATGCGCTAGATTACTCTTAATGGCTGGCTATTATTTGTTCAATGCCTGCAAATGCTGGTGGATCACCATGGGCTTTGTCCTGAAGCGCTTGCTATGAGAATGAATACTGCATTGCTCGAGTAAATTGTCTTCTGTGCCGCTGCTGCTGAGCTCACTTAGGTCTGTGAGGACGCAAGAAAATGTCGTCTGTTGCAGTGTGCCCAAATGTGCGCTACAGAAAGTGAGAGCAAGACGAGTAAATGAAATTGTCGGACATGGGGATCTTCCTGGAACTGTGGTTCCAGGCTTCAAATCTATATTTCCTGTCTGACACAAACTATGCTTTATTGCTGGATGCTAGAGTTATTTTAAGTTCTTTAATATTCAGCCAGTAAGGCGCTTTGAAAATGCGTTTAGCATTTAGCCTGAGACAAATAATGCCTCGCGGGCATGATAAGGGGTATGGTTAGTGATGAGACTCAGTAGGGCAGGTTAATGATAGACTTAATGATCCTGAAGGTGTTTTCCAGCCTAAATGAGTCTACGATTGTATGATAAACCTGGCACTAGTTCACATGCTTATAGATAAACAGGTATATCTCAGTATCTTATGCCCTTAAAGATATTATTACTTATTATATTTTTAATTAAGTTACCTAAATGAGTATTTCCTGGTGATAGACCTACTATGTCTTGCAAACCAATTCAATTAAAGATTGGAGTGCATCAACAGAGTAACTTTGGAATTTATTTTTCAGGGAAAGGTTGTGTGATTACTAATATAACAAGAGGTTTCTTCTTTAATTCTTCTTAAGTTTCTGCCTATATACAATATAACACAATTACACTTCTCTTTCTTTTCAGGTGTTACTCAGCACCATCTGTCACATTACAACAATTCATGTAAAACTAACTGCCAACCTTGTAAAGCTCCTGTATCCCGTATTCCTGCTGGGGATAGCAGCCACAAGACTTGTTTCAAAGCTCCTTCTAGGATGAACGAATTGGGTTTTTTCCATGCTAACAGTAAGAATTCTGCTTTGTTAAATATTACTATAATAACAAGCAAAGAAATAAAATTCTGTTAAAATCGTTGAAACACCTCTTGGCATAAACTTCTGCTTACAGAATCACAGCACCATAGGATTGTTAAGCTTGGAAAAGACAACTAAGATCACCCAGTCCGACCATCCACCCACCAACAATAGTGTCCATTAAACCCTGTCCCTAACTACTACATACCTGTTCCTTTAACACCTCCAGATGGTGTCTCCACCCCTTCCCTGGGCACCCCATTCCATCGCCTCTTTCTTTCAGAGAAGAAACTTTTCCCAATATTCAGCCTGAGTCTGTTCTGGTGCAACTTGAGGCCATTCCCTCTCATCCTATTGCTGTTACCTGGGAGAAGAGGTCCAGTCCTACCTCACCACAGCCTCCCTTCAGGCAGTTGCAGAGGGAGATAAGGTCTCCCCTGAGCCTCCTCTTCTCCAGACTGAACAATCACAG
Source organism: Odontophorus gujanensis (assembly GCA_013399175.1). NCBI lineage: Eukaryota > Metazoa > Chordata > Aves > Galliformes > Odontophoridae > Odontophorus > Odontophorus gujanensis. The sequence continues at coordinate 114,608 of VXAB01001574.1, forward strand.
TTCTCTCAGTTGCTCCAATTTGTACATTAAACTGTGCCTGATAATAGGAGAATAAATAGTTCATTTATGTTTCCACATAAAAATCAAGTAACTGTATTTACTAATGAGAATATAATGTATCTTTAAATATGTAGACCCTGACTTGCATGTTGAAATACTGATTTACATCTCCAGTTTGTATGCATGGAAATTTGTTTTAAAACTTACTTTTAAGTGTTAAAACTGACTGCTAAATTTTGAAAATGCTTTGACAAACCTAAGAAGTATTTGAGGTTCGGTATCTAAATGAGATCTTTCTATTTTAGAGAATCTACTGCAGAGTGCATGCCTTTTACATCTGGATTTTATAGTGTTATCCTAAGATGAAATTAAACATGCTTTTAGAATTGTCTGTTTCTCTCTTCACATTAAGAAAATACTTTTAGCAAGATACACTGTAAGCATACATAAGGTGAACTCTTAAGCTCTGAGACAGAAATTTGCCCACCAGTACAAGTTATGCTTCTATGATTTTTATCATATTTTTCACAGCTTTTATTTTATTTCTGAATGCATCTCATTTAAGGTGTTGTTCCTGTTACAAAGCAAAGGCAGATTTTTAACAACTGTGAAAATAAACACAGAGCGTTTACAGAACAGAGAAGGCAAACTGCAGCTTCTAAAAGATGGAACCCTATTCATACACAGGTAAATATTGGATGCTCTAAAAAAATAAAAGTGGGGGGAGTGCTTGTTTATCCTCAACATTGAAAGAATTTTGAGAATATCAAATATTTGTTCTGTGTCACAGAATTTTGATTGATGTGCTGAGTCAACTTGCCATCACTATTAATAAAAATAATAAAACCAATTAGAATGCATCTATTGTATTAGTATATACTAATTTTTGCACTTGAAAACATTTAGTAATATGAATTGATGAATAAAAATATTCCAAAAGTATTACTATTACCTTAAATTGCACTTTAAAAAGTCTTACATTTTTTTGGTAGAATTCGTTACGCACCATCCAGCTGCATCCTGTTCAAACTGCATCTGATCCTGCACAAAATATGAATAACACCTATAAGGCTGAAGAAGGTATAGTAACATATCTCTTTGATTACTTTTAAACATGAAGAACTGACCTAATATAGTGTAACATCACTTGTGGCATCTTATGGCATCAGTGATTCAAAGTAAGGAAGAGTGGTTTGTTGTCTAGGTCTAATTTTTTCACAGAAATACAAGATATAGCATCATGTGTCATGACACTGATAGCACTATAAATCCATTACAACCTAGAGTTTGTATTTAACTGCCTGATAGCTCTGCATGTCATACATAACAGTATGATATGGACAGATCCTGGTTGCTGTCATTATACAGGCTAGTAGATCTTGCTCTGACTCAGTGATCCCCATTGTAAAGCACATTAGTGATCTTACATCATTTTCTACCATATGTTGCTCCTTGACTGACACCTATTTGATTTTTATAATGCAAATTTTATATGTTTCACAGATCCATAGTCATGAAAGCAAGCAGTATATTTAAATGTTGAGAACTCTTCTCGTTTGCATTTACACCTGTAATCTCATCAGTTTCAGAAAGCACTGCTCAGTTTCTTACGGCAGAAAAACTAATAAGTACAGCAGCTGCAGAAGATGAAATCCTGGCAGCTATGGAAGGTGTGCAACCAGGCAGACAACCCCTTCTGCATAGCACAGCTCCACGTCTCGGCATGAGTGCACTTTCAATAGAAGAAGAGAAGATTTTCAAGTCTCTTGATCATCTCAATCAAAGGCTAAAAAGTAAGTTTAATAAGAAGAAGAATCCTACATCAAGTGATTAAATAACTTTATATTTTGTTGTCATGTGTTATTTTGGATTAAAAACATGAATCTTATGATAAAATCTTTTTTCTTATTATTTTCTTCTTGCTGTTACTTACTAACCATAGCAAACAGATCTTTTTGCTGGTTAGTTATCCAGCACTTTCCTTGGTCATCCGATTAGAATTGATATTCATATGATATGAACTTCCCGTTTAGACTCTTGCTTCTGTATCTCAGGGTTAATATTTGCTTTCACCTACATGACAGAGTTGCCATCCCTGGAATTAAATTTAAGAGGTGTGGATGCGGTGCTTAGAGACCTGGTTTAGTGGTGGACTTGGTAGTGTTTGGTTGATGGTTGGAAGTGACCTTAGGGGTCCTTTCCAACTGAAATGATTCCCTGGTCATACAGGTCTTTGATAAAAATTCACAGGAGATGGACATTTTCTGTCTATTTTGTGCACTGTGTCCTTTCCAAGAACCATGTGACAGTGTCCTCAGACGTAGTTCTCTGTGCAGCCATGAGCTGGACTCAGTGATCCTTGTGGGCTCCTTCCAGCTCAGGATATTCTGTCATCCTGTGACTGTATAATGCTGTTTCAGGTCAGTGGGAACCTTGTGGCAGTGCATGGAGTCTCCTCACTGCTCCGCATGGCTTTCCATATCTTTGGAATAACTTCTGCACGTCATTTTTGCTCTTTCTGGAACTGCCAAGTCTCCCTGACTTCCCTTTTTATTTGGATTTGTTTTATACATGATTTCATTTGCTAAATATGCAAGTTTACAAGACTGCTTTCTTGAAGTCCATTGATTTTCTTTTACCGTTGTACTTACTTTTCTTGTAGACCATATCATTTCATGGTTAGTTAACTGGTTTTACCCCCATGGTTCCCGTTGAGTGGAATCACATCAAACTTGGCCTTATTTTATGCCACTAAGCTCCTGCACACTATTCATACATTCCTACATCAAAGAGTAGGTTGCTGAACCTTGAAGAAGAAGGCTTCAGTTTCCTGTAAACTGCACAAACAGGATGAAACAGCTTAGCAGCTACCGACAATCTATCTGCAATGGCAGCTTACAATTCCTGCTCCCCTCTGGCAGTGGTTCATTACACTGCACCTCACTGCTTTTCTATTGAAGCAAATGAAGTAAAGAGTTCCTTCACATGTAAGGCAAGAGTTTTGGTATGATGTGTTCAAGTTAAGAAAGTAGTTATGAGCTTTATTTCAAGAAAAAAGAACAGAAGACATTGCTGTACGAGTAACAGGGAATTGACAGGGAAATAAAGGGAAAAGTAAATTCAGCAAAGGAATTGGAAGCAATAAAGCTGAAGCTTATGAAGTGTGAAAAGCAAAACTGAAAGCTGTCAGAATAGTACATAAGGAATATTGAAGAAACAATGAAAGAAAGTAACAGATTGCTAAGAAATAACTGTGTAAATTAAAGTGATACATATATATGTATTTAAACCTTAGCTTGCTTAATTATTTTGGCAGTAAAAACTTGTCATAGGAAGCTACAATATTTTCTTCTTATATGACTTTATTGATGACCTAGACGAGGGGATTGAGTGTACCCTCAGTAAGTTTGCAGATGACACCAAGCTGGGAGGATGTGTTGATCTGCCAGAGGGTAGGGAGGCCCTTCAGAGGGATTTGGATAGGCTGAATAGCTGGGCTGAGATCAATGGGATGAGGTTCAATAAGGCCAAGTGCCGGGTCCTGCACTTTGGCCACAATAACCCCATGCAATGCTATAGGCTTGGGGCAGAATGGCTTGAAGACTGCATAGAGGAAAAGGACCTGGGGGTGTTGGTTGATGCTCGGCTTAACATGAGCCGGCAGTGTGCCCAGGTGGCCAAGAAGGCCAACGGCATCCTGGCCTGTATTAGAAATAGTGTAGCCAGCAGGAGCAGGGAGGTGATCATCCCCCTGTACTCAGCTCTGGTGCGGCCGCACCTCGAGTACTGTGTTCAGTTTTGGGCCCCTCACTACAAGAAAGACATTGAGGCCCTGGAGCGTGTTCAGAGAAGGGCAACAAAACTGGTGAGGGGTCTGGAGCACAAGTCTTATGAGGAGCGGCTGAGGGAGCTGGGATTGTTTAGTCTGGAGAAAAGGAGGCTCAGAGGAGACCTTATTGCACTCTACCACTTCCTGAAGGGGGATTGTGGTGAGGAGGGGGTCAGCCTCTTCTCCCAGATTACTAGTGACAGGACGAGAGGGAATGGCCACAAGTTGCGCCAAGGAAGATTTAGATTAGATTTGAGGAGAAACTTTTTCTCTGAAAGAGTGGTCAGGCACTGGAATGGCCTGCCTAGGGAGGTGGTTGAGGCACCATCCCTAGCGCTGTTCAAGAAGCGTTTAGATGAGGTGCTAAGGGATTTGATTTAGTAGCTTAGTGGGTAGGGATGGTGATAGGAGGATGGTTGGACTAGATGATCTTGTAGGTCCTTTCCAACCTAATGCATCTGTGAATCTGTGAATCTGTGACTTGTAAGCATGTGTATGTACCTCGAAGCGAACTGTTGGAAGTGAAGTACATGACATTTCTGACTCCCTTTTTGGCACTGATTCCACCTGTTGCCAAATGAAATGCTTAAAATCGTGCACCATGGCAGTAACTTTTTTTTAATGATTAACAATTAATCACTAACCAATCTAAGCCTGGAATTTTTGCTGCTAGCTTAGAGCAGCTAACACTCCCTTCTATAGCTTTGGATTTCTTCACAGGCACGCAAATTTCTCTCTTTCTTTGCTTGTTTGTTTCAGATAACAGTATCTCACTGCACGTTTTTTAAAATACAAATGTGGCATATGCTTCAACAGATAATAGTAGAGGAAGAAAGAGCAGTTATATCAAACACATTTCTATAGTCTTTGGAAACGTCTGTGCTGGATATTTGATGGGATGGTATTTCCATGTTGACGTTTGCTTTAGATAAATTTATCATTTACTTTGATGCTATTTTTAGATGTTCAAGAAGCCATCACCAGAAACCCATCTGCCTCAGGAATTTTACAGTTACTCACTGCTTTTGTAAGTATTACACTTATTTACGTTCAACTTTCCCACATACTGAGCTGATGGCTTATTTTGTCCATTTGATCATCTTCGTGGCCCTCCTCTGGCCCCACTCCAATTCTCCGTGTCCTTCTTGCATTGAGGGCCCCAGAACTGGATGCACAGCTCCAGGTGGGGTCTCACGAGAGCAGAGCAGAGGGGCAGAATCACCTCCCTTGCCCTGCTGCTCACACTTCTCTTGATGCAGCCCAGGATACTGACGGCCTTCTGGGCTGCAAATGCACACTGCACATTTGGAAATAGCTGCTCTCCACACAAATGCATTTTCCTCTCTTGCAGTAGCCAGGCTTGGATGGCTGATTTGTGACAAGGTGTTCCCATGGATTCTTCATCTACGTGACTGCATGAATAAAATACAAACACCAGGCTCTGCTCGGGCTGCCCAGTCTCTGTGAGATGGACATTTAAGAGCCTTCTTTCCCAACCAGTGTATATGATAATCTATGTACCTGAGCATTCAAACAGGTGTGTCTACCTGTACGACAGATGCAGATCTCAGGTACTGGTTTGGAACTGTTCTGAATGGTGAATGAGCAACTGCAGCTGCAAAAAACAGTGACTAAGATGTTATCTATTCTTGTGCTATGAGAAGCAATGGAATTTTTCAGTTTTTTCTTCACTGAGAGGACATCTTCTTCAGCTCTCCTGTTTTCAGAGCGTCCAGATTTTGAATGGATATTCACTCAGTTATTCGTATGAATAGCATTATGCCTTGTAAAGCCAGCATTTAAATCCTGAGGTTGGGCATTGTTCACATACAATTGAAAACAGATCACAAAATGTCATCAAATAGTGTTTCTTGGATGTTATACATAATTACTTTTCTGTTTTTACATGTGTATATCTCATCATTCTTCATTTTATCATAGAGTATTCAGCAACATATATCTCCTCCTTTGGTGAATACTGCAGTAATCTCACAGCAGTACTGGAACAGATCAGAGAGCAACCAATTGCAACTGTGCAGGAAATGCTGTTTTCAAAAAGCTGCTCTGGGATATGCAGCTTTAGTACTTTACATGTATATTATATGACACTGTAAAATTAGGCACAGAATAAAGATGAATTGAGTAATTTAAATAGTGAATGTTAATGGATTGGTAAGCATTTTAGGATAATGTAGTCTATTTTCTTGTGAACTTTAATGTAAAGTACTGTATATTAAAGGAGTGAAAATACCTCACATTTTCAGCATTTATATTGGTAGTATAAATTTCCTGTACCCATCATTAAAGCAAAAAGGGAAGAAAATTGCTGCTTAGATTATGTGTAAATATTCTCTTCATTTCCTGGTGTTTTGTTGTTGTTGTTGTTTTGTTTTTATGATTTATTAATAGATTTTATTACAGCTGTAAATGATAAATTGCGACCTTATTTGATTACCAATAAATAATGCCTAAAGTTTCAGCTTTGTTCTTGACACTGGTGGCAGTACTGCATATTCCTGCACGCCGTCTCTTGCCCATGTTCAGTAGTTACATGCGATGGCTCCCAAGCTGATGCCCCCAGCATCAGACTTCTGCTTCTCCTCAGTGGCTCCTGCACTTCTTTCTGAGTTTGCTGGGCGATTCCTGTGCTCCAGTTCCTCTCATAAAGGGCGCCAGGCTGAAACTGGCAGGAAATAAGGAAGAGAAGTACACGTGTAAGTAGTACAGCTAATGGCATGTAGGGGCACTTTCACTGAAGCACACTGGGGAAACCTCTCCACATCATCTTCAGGCTAAAACAAAGATTCTAGTAGCACAGCCATCAGCACTCAAGCAGCTCATCAGCAAAAGGGTTTTCTTTTGTTTTCAGTTCTGTTTTGGCAGTCTTGGATTGGTAGATTGTACATCAGTGCCTTAAGTTCACTTGCAGTGTGACTATTAACACGTCAACAGATACAGCATGTTTGGTGAGGAACTTGCCTGCATGGTCCCCCCAGTTCCAAAACACAGGTGTTTTGTTAATTAACTAGCATGTTACCTAAATCTGGGAGGTTTGTTAATTTTTAAGGAGCTGTGACATTTTAACCTCCTCTCTTTTGCTCCACCTCTGCTGTTCCAGTGCAAAGCAGACATTGCAAAAGCTATAGAAGTATATGCAGTGAACAGAATCAGCCAACAGATCTAGGCTGCTAAGCAGCTGCAAGGAGTAACACAAGGAAACGATTAGAGCTCTGGATTTTTAATTCCCTATCAGTTGTCTGATTTCCCTTTCGTATCCATCCAGAAGGTACTGTGGGATTTGGGGCTTGTTTCTACCAGAGAGCTCCCCGGCTGCTGCTCAGTGTCATTCCTAACCTTTGTTAATGTGTATAGGAGTGGCGGGCACAGTAATGCAACCCTGCCTATGGCACAGGGTTGGGATTAGATGAACTTTAAGGTCCCTTCCAACCTCACCCATCCTGTGATTCTGTGGCACCTGCAGAAACCTGCGCTCAGAACACAGGCATTTCTCTGCATACAATGTGTCTTTTGTGAAAGCATTTATTTCAAACTTAATTATCTCGAAAGAGGATGGCTACAGTATGGAGACTATTAAGAGACATATTATTTAAACATCAAAACTGCCTAAAGTCAGCGGCCCCTTATGGTTGCCATTGCCACCTGTCCTGTCCCTGTGGCCAGAAGGGGAAGCTGGAGCTAAAGCTCACGTGCCTCAAGGGCTGTGACGTGTGTCACTGCTTATTGGGCCTCTGGTGCTCAAGTACATGTCAAATTCCCAGCAGAAGACATCTGTGTATCCTCGAAGCAAACGAACAAAGGTCTTCTGAGTTTGACTTTGGAATTGGTTTGCATCCAGAAGGCTGAGCCCTTACATCTCTGTTTGTGTGCACTATACTGCGACATTCCAGTATGGTGAGGATTTAATATTTAAATAGGGAGAGAAAGTTTCCCCACAGAGATTAAGAAAGGGAAAGCAAATAATCCAAATACCAGAGGGTATGGATCAAAAACAACTCTGCCGGTCAGCAGGCCAGAATGCCAGCTTAACCAGGTTCCTTCTGCTGTTAATCGGTTTAGGTGGCAAAAGCAGAGCCCATGCGTCAGCTTCCTCTCTTAATTACAGGGAGAGACTTGTCAAAAACAGGTGCCTGTATTTGGAGTTCCTAGGAAAATCCTTTCAAGTTGATTTGAGTTCATTTGACTAGATGATCTTGTAGGTCCTTTCCAACCTAATGCATCTATGAATCTATGAATCTATGATTTAGGGTTGCAGACTGTACCTCCAAGCCAATAGCTTCGTGTCTTAGATTGCTTTGATTCCTTTGGCAACATTGCAGTTTTTGTTGAGGTGTCTGAACGGTGTGGCTCTCAGAACCAAGGAATGTGCATGGAGTCGGTGAGCCCAGAGGCAGCTGCTGGATGCTGAGCACCTTGGAAGAGCCAACAAGTCCTTTTTGTTCCATCTGATGATTACTCTTCAGACCAACATTTCAGGCTGTCCATTGCACAGAATTACTTCAGAAAGCACTGTTTCATTTATCAGCTATAAAGGAAACGTAACTACGCTAAAATCAGTGAGGTTGGTTTGGACGTGAACATTAAAATTTGGGTACCTTAGATTTCTTCCTAGAACTCTTCTCTCTGACTGCCACTTTCACTGCTTTATAAAGAAATCAGTCCATATGCTTTCAACAATTAAATTTTGACACAAAATCATACAAAAAAACAGGCTAAAAATATGGTTTTAATACAAGCCTAAGTGGTCCCCCTCTAAAAATAACCTTAAGTCGTCTGGTACCATCTTTTGTTGTGAGGGGATGTATACTTGAAGCAGAAGGCTGAAGTCCAACAGGTCACACGAAGTTGTACAGGGAAGACTGAGCTCAAAATTCATTTTCCATTGGTAAGGTTAAACCTTCACATTTCACAGAAAGCAAACGTGTTTTTCTTTTTGGAAATAAATTTGCCAGTTTACAGTCAGCTGCCCTTTAACGATGGTGGCTGTGCTGAAAAACAGTGTTGGGTAGCTGGGAATTTGCTCTATCGAACAGTGCCATTGTGCACTTTGTATCTGTTCTAGTTTCTGTGGAAATAAATAGGAGGCATTGCTTTCAGAGTGACCTACGTCCTTCTAATCTGTACTACTAATGCTGCTACGCAGGCATGCCTGGCTGTGACAAATCCTGATACACTCTGGGGATTTGTAGGGCACGCAAGCACCTGGCCAAAGTCCCCTTCTGCTCCACTTCCCATGCAGCAGCCTCCAAAGCCAGGAAGAGGATGAGCTCCTGGTGTATCCAGAGTGCCATACAGACAACCCGCCACCACCTGCTCCAGCACTTGCAGCTGGGTGCTGGTCTGGTCTGGGAGGAGACAATGGGCTTGAGCACTTCAACAGAGTGGGAAAGGCCTCTGGCTGCCATAACCACACCCTGCCGAGACCGAGGGATCCTCAAAGCATTTGAGAATAAAAGGCACCTTTGGAAGCAGCATTTGTGTGACTGGTGCTGCTGAAGTCTGCAGACAAAACCAGAATGACAGTGAGCATGAAGAGATATCAGAGATATCAAAGTTCTGGGCAGGCTGGGTGCAGGGAGCAGCACTGAAAACACGTGGCCATCAGTATGTGGGAATAACTAGATGCTTGTCAGCAAACACACTGAAACACATCAGTCTGCTCAGGCAAGTAGAGAAGAGCTTCCATATTCTGTAATCATCCTCATCATAATATTCATAATTGATTGGCTCATAATGATTCCTGCTCTAACACCACTGCTTTCATAAAGGAGAATGCACCCAGCATGAACATGACTCCATCTAACTAGAGATGAGCTTTTGGAATTGTATTTCAAATTGTAGCCACAGGATTCCTTCAATATTAAATAAAAATCCCAAGCCAGCAACAATGGTGGCAACGATCCAGGTAGCAGAACTGACTGTGGGTGACAGAAATCTACATATAATCTCCCTAGAATTGTATATATTAATTTTCTGTTTGTTTTGAAAAGAAAGGAATTGTTCTGCATTTGTATTTAATCTGCATTCAATAGTCATACTCTTTCAGGGTAGCAGGAAGAAGAAAAGAAAAGAGCAGATGAGTGAACAAGAGGAAGGGGAGGGGAGGGAAAAGAAAAAGGGGAGCAAGATTGCCTTTCATCCATTTTTCAGTGTCTGTTCATACTTAGTTTTTCCTACTGGTGTTGGAATGATACCTAAAAGATGCGGAATCTCTTTGACACCTTGCACTGTTAGATAAATATGCCAATAGCATGGACTGTTGTCTGTTATTTGATGGCCATTGAGGATCTGTGCCATTAAACAAAGTGAAATGCATGAAAATATTTACTTCACATTCAGCAAAGAGTTTTGGTCAAATAAAGAATAAATGAGAAAATGTACGATTCTCTTACATAGAAGTCTATTTCCACACTTCAGGATGAGGTTTTGAAACTAAATTTAGCTTAAGCAGATCAGCTGGAGGCTACGTGGAAATGTATAGTTTCAGGTCCATTTAAATATTTTGGTCATGTCTTGTCAATGGAAATTATTTTCCCTTCTGACTTCTCAGTTTGAAAGCAACCATCATTTGCTCTGCCTACTCAAGAGATCTGAGTTTCTGCTGTAGGCAGAGGGTTGGGCTCTAGACAACACGGCCTTCAGAGATCATAGGGTCGGTTTGCTGGACTTATTTTCCCGTAGTTATTCATGTTGCACCGCTGACCACAGTATTTCTGGCCAGCCCATGCCACAGTTTCCCTTTGGTGACTAGGGCTGTAATTTGCTGCATTGTACTGCTGTGGCAGCACCAACAGTGCTGAGCAGCTGAGGCAGTGCAGTGTGGCTTCAGGCAGCAAGTGTCTGGAGGAAGGATGGGTACACGCACAGACCCTTCACTACATTGCAGGAGGAGCCAGGGAGGCAGATCCTAGGTTGTTCTGGCTGAACCTTTCCATTCCTGGAGAGTATTCTTGTAGCTTTAGTCCAGTCAGAAATAATCAGCTTGTCTGACCAGAAAGATTCTATGTTTAGGTCAAGTGTTTAACAGCCTGAGTTCAGTGGAGATGGAGAGTGACAGTGGGATTTCCTTGGCAGCTCCTACGCCAGTAACCATTATTAAGTCTTCCATCTTTCCCTCGGGTTGTTAGAAAGCTGGATGAAAACGTGCACCCCTTAAAACTCTGGTGGCCTGAGCCCTCCAGAAGGAGCTCCTTTCTGAAGCAGAATGTGCTGTAAGGGCCTGTAGGATGACACCATCTTCACACACAATATGTTTTTGCAGGCACAACTAAGCCTTCCAGTTTAACGATCTCATTATGTGTATGTGGGGTTGTTTCCTAGAGGGATGGACGTGTCTATGACATGCATAAATACATTCCTAGTCCTCAGTAGCTAGCACTGCTTGTGGGAATGAGAGAGATGATAACTTTTCTTCCTGTTCTCTTTAGATTCCGGGATGTGGCATGTGATTAATGCTTACTTCTGTGCTGTTCAGAACAAATACCCTGCTGGACGGGAGGGGGGGATCTGTCTTCATTTGACAGGATTCTGTAGACCAAATATGGCCCAAGCCTGTTTGATAGCTGTCTCATAAACGAAACGAATCCTCTTGTGACTAGGAAACATTCCAGAGCTGGGGTGTAGGGTTACACAATGGTACAGTGTCTTGCCCCTGATTTATAATTTGAGAAGCGGATTGCGTTCAGACAGAACGCGAGTTGAACAATGAAGTTTCTAGTCCTGATCTCATTAACAGAGATTTATACCAAGAGCCTATTGTATCTTGTTCTTGTGGTTTGCCATGCCAGCAAGCGTTCATAAAGTTATTTAAAAAAAAAAAAAAAAAAGAAACCTGTCACATAGTTGGGTCAGACAGTTCTCAGGAAAATATGTAGTCAAATATAAAGTGGTCCCAACCTGCACTTACTGAGGCTTACGTTCTGGCCATAATAAGACTCGGCATGATTACTCGATCAAATGTCACACTCAAGCTCATTCGATTTAATGATTTGCAGAGACGCAGCTTAAAATATCTTTTCACATATTTATATTGCTCCACGGTTGAGTCACTCTAAGATGGTTTATTATTTTCAAACTATGTGTAACCACCAAAATAGTTTTCTCCCCGTGCAGAACAGGTGAACCAACAGTAACACCCGAGAACTACTGTCCTGCCCGCAGCTCCCAGAGCCTCTGTGCTAAGCAGCACAGGCCTGGGGCCTGCTCTGAGATGAAGTTCTGTGTGCAGAATAAGATGCCTGACACGTTAATTAATGCACCCATACTGCTGCTAGGCAATTTGGCCCAAGTACCAGAGGGAAGAAAGCAGAGAGCCCGCTCCTCATCGCACTTCAGCCTGGCCCAGCCATGGGCAGGCCACCGCTCAGGGCCTGCAGCTGCTCAGATCCAAAGCAGGGCTGTACTTCTCAGCGAGGGCATGCACGGCTCCTGGGGCTGAAAGCACGGTCTGGATGGAGCTCAGGAGCTGTTGCAGTAAGCAGGTGCCACCCAGCCAACAGCACAGCTTCACAGCCCCACCTGCACAGCCGTGCTGCTGCAGGTATAATGAACCAGGGCGCTGCCATCAGCCTGTCCTTCACAAACTGATGCATGCTAAGAGCTGAAGGATGCTCCTGTGAGCCATGTCCTCCCTGACATGTCAGACACGCAGCCTTCCAAACCCAGATTCTGTGTCCGGTTTCCACACGTTGAACACCTGAAAGCCTGTGAGCACAGAAAAAGCAGCGAGCAATCCTTCAGTAGGCAGCCAGCAACACGTCGTGGCAACGTGCTGCTCACTGGCACCGACTGCACTAAGAGCAGGGGTCAGCCCTGCCATGTGCAGAGGAATGCTGTGCTGTGCTGAGCTGAAGTGGGGAATGCCAGTAGCTACACCTGTGGTATAGGCAATTGGTACTGTAAAAATGGCATGTTTCTTGCCAGCATGCTGAATCAGCAGCAGAGAACACCCTCACATCCTACTGCAAGGACTGAGCCTGGATCTCCCTTTTGGTCCCCTCTGCTTGACCTCTACCAACAGATCAGAAGAAATAGCACAGAATCCTCACCATTAAATCCTGCCCTCAGTCTTGTACAGAAGAGTCGCATGGTACTTGTGATTTCAATTTTTAAATAGGTTTTGAAGTGGGTTTGGGTTATCTCAGCTTCATATCGTTTTCCTTTGCTCTCTGCTGAGCTCAGGGAAATAGGAACATCTTGCTCACTTTTTCTGTGCTGCTCATTGTTTTGCAAGCTTTTTCCAAAAGGGTTCAGACTGTACTGCAATAGCAGCACTTCTATCTTGCTAATGACTTGTCGCTGGGTGCCAGACAGCCCAAATATGGAATAATCAGGGTAGCAGTGGGTGACATTTTCTAGGCAATATGTGAATGATAAGCTTTAACTAACTTTGGCTGTCTTCAGCTTAATCCCTACCTTTTTTCTCTCGGTGTTAAGTGACAGAAAAATGCACAGTGTTCTTTCTCTTCCACAACAGCCACACTTCCCATAAATCTTATTTCCCATCAAGGAGGTTCTGTTTTACAACTTTCCTATCCAAGCGCAGGTTCTTTTTTCCAGCGTTTTCTGCCTCTGTTAGTGCAAAAAGTTGGAAGAGACAACCCAGAGAGTTTGTTCTACTCCAGTTAAGAAAGCTCTGTGGCAGTACCACAGTCTGACAAGGCAATGCTTGAAGCTACTCATCCTTTGTTAAACCTCAGCAAGCAAAGCCATTTTCAGCTGCCCTCTGTGTTTTCCTTCTTGGAAACCTTTCTCAGCTCCTTTCATACCTTCCCACTGCAGCATCACCCAGCCCTGCCTCCACAAACCACACTTCTGTTGTTCCTGAGGACCCAGATCCAGAGCGGAGTCCCACCGATTTGAAATTGAACTCCACATGGGAGATTCTTAAATCTTATTTTGCATTCACACACTCCATCAAAATGAGAAAAGAGCTGTGTGATTGAATGTCCTATTGGTAGCAGCAGATCAGTCAGAAAGCTTTGTGGCAAACTCACTGCCTGAGAAGCAGCTCCAACCTCTGAACGCTGACACCAGAGGCACCCTGCCCCCAGCCCTGGCCTTGCTCTGACTCGTGCTCCATGTTACCTGCATCTCTTAGGAGTACTTTAGGGGTACCTCATTTTTCAGAGCACATACTCAGAGGCAGGTAGGTCTGTGCTCACAAAGACCTTGGACCTAGGACTGGCTCAAGGCGTTTCTGTGTATAAGCAGGAATCAAACTTTGGGCATGAATTAGGTACTGGACCATTGCCCTGAGCTTATTTATCCACTTAGACACGTGTCATTCTGAATCTTCCCATGTTAATATCTAATGAGTATTATCCCACTTGTCTATTCACTCCATATACACAAACAGTCGTAGCAGTTGTGCTGTTTCCTCACAGACATTATCTCAGTGAACTAGGACATAGAAGTGAAATATAAGACTTCTCCAGCCTTACTGAGGTTGCATGCTACTCTGTACAGGTTACAGCTGTCTTCAGAGCCTTCCCTTGCCATAGTCCCACTGCAGGGATTAGGTTCCTACCAGTTCTGCAAAACTCCCATTAGGTCTCTTGCTCCCAGGCTCTGCTGAATCCTATTGGGCCACATAAGGAGTCACAGCCCTCATCTGACCATCCTCCCCACCTCTGGAGTCCTGTATCTCCATGGCAGGACACACAGCCTGTCCATGCTTGGCCCCATGTGGCAGCCCAGGACGCATAACTCAGTGCTTGGGGCTGGGAATGGAGGTGCCCTGGGGCTCTGAATCACAATCCTTGCCATGGGAAACACTGGAAATAAAACATATTTAACAGTACTGTCTGCCTAGCTATCCCCAAGAGATATCAGACAGGATATTCAGAAATGAGGTAACAGGATAAAAAACACACACTTGCAAAAGAGAATGCCCCTGCACGCTCACAATAGCCACCCACCTCCCCCTTCTTACAGGGCCCCAGAGGCTGTTTCATCCTTCTGAGCTCAGGCAGGCAGGGGCAGAAGAGGAGGAGTTGCAAACTGAGCTCAGGACGGGCAGCATCGCTCCTAGGAGACCCTGCAGCAAGGTGCAGAGTTTGCTGAAAGCCATTTTTAATTGGCACTTCGGGCACACATAGTAATTTCAACAGCCAGATCTACTGAGCTGCATCCAGCACAGCTGTGGGCTAAGTGTATTACTTTATTCACCATAGTAGCTCAAGGGGCTGTACTGCCCCCAGCTTATGCTGCATTGTCATTTAGAGCAGACTCAGCCTCATGTCTTCTCTCACTTGATTTCTGAGCATGGCTACAGGGTACATATTGCTGGAGATACTCAGTAGAAATGTAATTGCATAGTTTTGCATTACAGCAGCACAAACGATGAGAACACTACTGGGACAAATTTTGCCTGGATAACATATGGAAAGTTATGCTGAAAGTAATTCAAGAGTGGCTCATTTCCATTCTTCACTCAGTACAAAAAAACACCGAAACCAGTATGAAGATGTTCTGTTTCTGCCAGTCATGAAGCAACGGAGTCCCAGTATAGAGGGAGGTCCCCATCCTTCAGTCAGAACCCAACAGCAGAAAGCATGAAGGAACAGCTGCAGTGGCACCTCCTTGCAGAAGGCTTCAAGGTATGTTTTCTGAGTTTCCATCTGCACTCAGTTATTCCAACAAGAACAGTAAATGGTTTGATCCTTTTGCCTCTGCAAGTGGCCTTTCCTGACCGTGGCATTTACACAAACGGGCTGCTCCAGCAAAGGGCTTTGCCCGTTCTCTGTTCTTCATATCAAAGATTTTTAAAAGAAACTATGCACAGGATAAAGTGTGCTGCTTTGGAAGGGAGGAAGGAGATTACTGGGAGATGCAAAATCCAAGTAGACATTTATAAAGTGTGATTATATTCTAGAATGAACCAAGTGTAGTAGATCAGATACCGTTTGGGGAATCAGATGTCACTAGCAACTCAGAATGCTGATAACTCAGAATGCATTCATCACAGACTTCCAAAATGCAGAGAAACTCCACAGTGAGGGAGTGTACTATAGAAGCTATTTTGCTACATCCTTATTATATCTACCTTTAACCAGCATGATCCAAAATCACTCCCTTGTGCATGTCAGGACTCAGGCCTCGGCTCTGGTACCTGTTGTATATACAGAGAGTTTCTGCTTTGATATGGTTTAATTTTTAGGTAGTCTTGTGTGGAGCCAGGAGTTGGACTTGATGGTCCTTGTGGGTCCCCTCCAACTCAGATATTCTATGATTCTGTGACACATAATAAGTACTGTCATGTATATACTATTATATTATTTAGGTGTTTGGCCAGATGACCTCTGGGGGGGTTTGACTGGATGATTTCTAGAGGTCCCCTTCCAGTCTCTACAATTCTGTAATGGTCCCTTCCAATTCCAACAGTTTTAAGGCTAATAATACTGTCACACACTTA
>VXAB01001574.1:130996-164291 GCA_013399175.1 Odontophorus gujanensis
AGTCACCCATTTTTTTTTTTTTATTTTTTCTTCAAAAAAAAGAGAGAAAAAAAAAAAAAAAAAAAAAACAACAACCAAAGTCCCTTGAGTTTTGTGCTGAGATTTCTTTTCTTTGGAATGTAAAAGCCAAAAGATGCTGCAGAAAAGTGACACCAGTCTCTGTGGAGCAATTTCATTTGGCTTTGGAGATACTGATAGAAATCCCAATTCCAGACAAATACATCACCAAGGAATAAGTGTTTGTTGTTTGTTTTTCCTTTTGGAAGTAGAGAAGGTGGAATAAAGTATTCCATACACTGAAAGGAATAATTTTAGACAGTATTACAGTAGTTCAAGGCTTTATAAGGTAGTTTCAGTACTTATAGTTATACTTAGTTTCAGTATAAGTACTTAGTGACATCTGAAGGGACAGGGTAAAAAGTTCCCATTTCTTTTAATGGAAATTGGGCATGCACATTTTCCTGAAAGATGTGAAACGTCAGGAATGTTTATAAACCAAGCACAAACACAGCATTTGAACAGTACTTTTCCTGTAACGGAGCAGTAAACATTCAGAGCAGATTGCAGCAGATCAATGCAAATCCAAAGGAAATACACAGAGTTCAATTCCTCAGTACTGAAGTAAAAATCCTTTGCAAAAGTCTTACAGGAAGGACTTTAAAAACGAAATAATTCTTAAAATTCTGAAGATTTTCCTGCCTCCATGGGTCACAGTTCTCTTTCTGAGGTTCACAGCTGCCAGCCTTCCCCTGAGAGCTGTCTACAACTACAAGACTTCAGGGCACAGCACTTAAAGTCCTGACCAGTCCTATCAATTTAGCTTGGCATGGCTTGTAACATCTGGTCCATAATTAATTCAGCATTTTAAAATCCTTCAGGAACTATTAAACACATTAAACACAAGGTATATTAAACCTAATGAGTGGAAAAATTACTTTTTTTTTCTGTGCAAGAGAAGAACTGAAGAGTTAAGGATGACAAAGTCATAAGCGTACTTCAAAAAGCAGGAGCACTATATTTCACATCTCCTCCTGTTCCTCAGATCTCTTTTGTCATTAATAAGACAGCACTTGCACATTAGCAAGCAGGGCATCAGAAGGCCCTTTCGTGCTTATTCATTTCCTATGAAGAATGCAAGTACTTTTGCCGCTCATGTTTCCTCTGGCAGCTGAGTAGCTGGAGGTTTAGCATGCAGTAAATGTGCAGCTGTGGCAGAGGCACAGTCCCACCAGGTCTGTGGCCACTTGTTTGCCATGTGCTGAGCAACGAGACCCCAAGCTGCCCCCTGGGCCACCGTGTGTCACCTTCATCCCTGTGAGATGTGCTCTCTGTACTCCACTGCCTGGCCACCACGGTGGGGCTGAACTGTGGTATATTGTGTGCTGATTTCTTTAGAAAGTTGGAAGAAAACATTAACAAATAGGCTGAGGAATTAGAAGCTTCATATGTGTGTAACAGATGTGTAGAAATGGTGTGGGTGAGGGTTGGCCCAGTTGCTTTGTAACTATGGGAGAGAAATGGGCACTTCTAAGGCACAATTAATTTGCCCCTGAGGTCTACATCTAAAACAGCTCCAAGGAATCGGTACCTAAAACTGCCTGTTCATTTCTAATGACCCGAAAGAGACTGGCTCAGGTATAAGCACTGTGCAGATGTTTGAAGTTAGATAGCATGAATGCCATTGCAGGCAGACCCAGAAGAGGTCTACTGACTTCTCTTTTTCATTTGACATACTGTGTTGTGTTTTTTTTCCCACTAGATTTCAAGCCTACATTGCTGAAGTTAGCTACTGAAGTTAGCGACGAGGGGGATGTATAACATGAGAACTTGATTATCACCAGTGTCTCCTGAAGCATATCCTTGCCAAACTGCTCATGTCCCTACCAGTATGACTTGCAGTGAATGGTCTTTTATTCAAGTAATTGAAAATCAGTGTTTCTACAAGTAAATAAAAAAGTGTGCCTCCAAACCTAAAAGAGGTTGAAATCTCTGCATCCTAATTCCTAAAATGTTTGGTGCCACTGGTAGTCTTGCTGTACAGACACTGAGCTATCTCTGAATGGACTTTGCTTACAGCTATATCAGTAAATAAAATGGGCCAGAGTCAGTTCTAGAGTCAATTTAGGGGAAGCGGCTGTTTAGACAGGTTGACAGTGATAGGACAAGGAGGAATGGTTTTAAATTGAGACAGGGGAGATTTAGGTTGGATGTTAGGAGGAAGTTTTTCACTCAGAGGATGGTGGTGATGCACTGGAACAGGATCCAAAGAGGTTGTGGACGCCCCATCCCTGGAGGCACTCAAGGCAAGGCTGGATGTGGCTCTGGGCAGCCTGGTGAAGTGGTTGGTGACCCTGCCCACAGCAGGGGGGTTGAAACTAGAAGATATTTGAGGTCCTTTTCAACCCAGGCCATTCTATGATTCTGTGATTCTAATAATTCTCTAGCTCCGAAAGTGAGTGGCATGCTACTGCTTGCATCAACACAGCCAAACGCTCTTTCCCATTTTGAGCAGAGAGCTTTGTTCATACTGCTGGTTGGAGAAGTCCCAGGGCTGTGTCAGGCCCTTAGCTGGGTTTGCATATGCTATGGGAGATCTAGCCTGGGCCAGGGACTGTGCGACCAGTTATTTGTGGACAGCTTGTTGCCTAAACTCATCCCCCGTGTAGCTGCAGATGTGGTTTAAGAGTCTAATAAAACATGTTGGCTCAGGCATAGTGCCATGTGAATGCAAGTTATGATTTCCATCAGGCAACCAAGCCAGGCCATACACCCCTGTACCTAGGGACATGGTTTTAACTGCAACAGAGACAATTTGGCAATGGATATCGGACAATTGGCTGTATTTTCAGTACTGTCCCACACTGTGAACATATCTGGAGAATATATTACTTTAGCAAACTCAAACTTACTGAAACTGGAGTGGAAATTCAATATTAAACCTTATTTTCTAGGCTCAGTTTTTCAAGGTAGAATTTTCAATATTATCTAAGTAAGGTTTGCTGTTCAATCTGACCAACTCTGCTATAAAGTTCTGAGTTACTCTAGACGGAAGGTTTAGCACAGGAAAAGAACTACTTCAAACATAGCAAACAAAAGATACACATGTATACCATCATGCTGGTGAGTCCTAGTGTTGTGACCAAGTCTTCTCACCTGAATGCCCACCCTGTTTGTTAGTTCACCCTCAAGTTCCACTCTGAAGCAAGTTCAGATATTTGGGGCTGGGAAGCAGCAGTTATAAGATGGCGTATGCCACTGTCCCATCCCACATGGCATGAAGATACAGGCCGAGTGTGACTCATGCCAGATTTGGCTGTGTAGAGATGGAAGGTGGGTATATCGGTGGTTACCCCGTCAGCATGTGCAGCCATGCACTTGTACCAAGGTACACTGTGATCCTGGGAAGAAGTGCTGCAGTGGAGTTCATCACAATCTGTAATTGCTGTGACCACGATCTGGAGAAGCTGTTCTCTGTTTCGCTTCATAGATATTAATATTACTGCAAATACCAGTGAGAAACACTTTCTACACTTACTTGGATTAAATCACACATCTAAAAGGTTCATCATCACTACTGTTCTGCTTGTTCATGTTTAAGTTTTCACAGCAATCAGATATTTTTTTTCTTTAGTGCATATCTATACTACTAAATGAATGAAGACCAAGTAATGAACTCAGGCATTCACACTTACTGTCATATTACTTAATAGTTAGTGCTCTCCTTAACTCTGCTTTGGATCACTCATTTTCATTAGATGTCAGTTCTAGAGGGAGCTGACCTTGCCGAGTATGGCCACGAGCCAGCCAGTGCTATTCAGCCCCCGGGCTTGAATCAACTCAGCAGTATAAACACAGCCAAACCGACTGTGTGTTCAATGAGATGAAAAGGAGCAAACAATTCTGATTCCATTTAACACCAATTTAGGGCTCTGAACTTTGCCTTCCCCACAAATGACTCTGTTGTATTGTCTAGCTGGGGGCTTTTGTTGGAAGATAGGACAAGAGCCTGAGAACACTGACTGTCCTGATAATATTACAAGAAGAGTTCGTGTTTGCAATCAATGCCTTTATACCTCTTTGCACTCGTGAAATAGAAGAATGCACGTTTACATAATAAACTTTCTAAAAAATTAAACAATATTTTCTAAAACGCATGGGTATCTCCTGATAGAATTACAAAGCATCAGATTCTGTATCATCATGAACACATTTAAAAGACAATGTTGTGAGCTCTGAAGGAAGGTAAGGGTTATTAGGAGCACCTTATCCTTTCCCCACTTGCTGTGTCCTGGCTACAAGGTTGAAAACCCTCAACACAACTCCTTCAGATTCCCAATACTTTTACTGTATGCACGTCTGGTACTAGTCTATTTTTTGGCAAGGGTCTCTTGGTCTATTGCTGTATAAATAATTTCTCCAAATGTTATTGCCTTGATTCTTTTTCTATTTTCCAAAACGTTCTTAATACCCAAACATTTACCACTCTAGTCTAAATATTCTTCAATCAGTCTGCAACATGATTAGGAAGACAACTGCAGCTTTAGAGGAAATGGCAGTGATCCCATTGCCCCCTCTGGGAGCCAGGCTGGGCACTGTCAATCCTGCACCCTGCAAAAGGAAGAGAGCTCACATCCTTCTGTCAGGACTTCTCATTTTCATAAGTTTGTAAGTTGAACCTTTATCGATTGCTTCTTAGATTAAGCTTTAGCAATGAGAATTTCAATTCTGAAATTGTAGAACAGAATATATTAATAAAAACAGATTATCTACTCCTCACCATGTCAGCTGAACAGGAAGGGCAGCCTTGTCTTTTTTTGCAGGGGAAGGAACTGACCAATCTCTACGAATTTTCTGGCTCAATTTTACTTGTTATTATTCAAAGTAAATGCCATAAATCACTGGAAACAGTTTAAGAAAGCATTTGCATATAATTTTATTCAAACGATACTGTGCTGTAAATAACCAGCAAGGGAGACTTACCTAGCCAGTGTCTTAGAATTCTGTTTGTCATTTCCTTATTGAGAGCGTAGTGCCTTCGTAACTGAGCCATAGTTACTTATCTGAAAGGCTATGAGGAAGCACATTTCTTTCATACCAAATCTTTCAAAATGGACTCAAAGGGGAGGTGGGATTTATGCTGATGTAGTAACTGCACAGTATGATTTGAAAGATCCAAGTAATGAAGGGACTAGGTGGGGAAGACAACACAGGGACAGATTTCAGAAGAAATTTATGCATCTGCCTAATAAAGTGCCCTGCTATAATCACTGTGAATTTGCAGCCCTATTGCTAATTTGTTTTGCAGGTATAAATTTATTCTCACGAGATAAATGAACGAAGCAAACCAGTGTACACATCCTTGTATCTAATTGGCATATGTAGACGAAGTGGTGAACTCTCTCATTTGTTTTCTTTCGAGAGGACATGCACAAGATTTAGGCCATGCATTTCACATCTGTAAGTCAGAGATCCACACTCCTTGGTCCTGCCCCTGGGCAGTGGAATAGTTTCATTCAGCATGGTTTCTGAGGTGTGCTATTACCATGAGACCACTATTTAACACTGCACAGCAAATCAAACTGCAGCTGAGAATAGAAAATAGAGAAACCAAACCACCAAGTATTCCAGGAGCAGGAGTCCATAAAGGTAATGCAACAATCACATCCTCTGAGATGGTATTTTATTCTGTTCTATAACCAGAGGTTTCCAGTAAGCCGGCTTTTGTGAGATAATTCCAATTTGTACAAACCAAGATCAACTTCAACAAAACTCATGCAGAGTTCTGAATAGAAACCCTCCTAGTTTTCTGTGACCAAGAAAACACTGCTTGGCAGGACAAGCAGAAGCTTGGGCTTCTGTGACCTGTAAATTCAAAGCAAGCCTATTGTGAAGTTAGATCTGTATTTCTAGACTCTATATTGAGGTTCCCAGAGCCTAAACTTTCTAACTCAAATGTGGGCTTCACCCCAACACTGAGGGTCAAGTCTGGGCACTTGGTGACCCCAGACATAAGCTGTGGAACCCAAGCTTTAGACTTCCAGCTCTTCACTGGGAGACTCCATGGAGTTTTCCTGATGACTAAAAACTTCGTGGATATCTCCAACCCTGGCAACAAAGACTCAAATTCATCCAACAGGAGAGATGTAGCCATATAATTCCCAGAAGTCCAATTAGAATCACAGAATCATAGGGATTGGAAGAGACATCTGGAAATCACCTAGTCCAACACACTGCTAGAACAGGTTCCCGGCAGTGGGTTACAAAGGAAAGCAACCATGAGAGTTTTGAATGGGAGACACCACAACCTCTGTGGGCAGCCTGTTCCACCCTCAAAGTAAATAAGTTTTTCCTCATGTTCAGATGGAACTTCCTGTGTTCTGGTTTGTGCCTGCTGCCCCTTGCTCTGCCTCTGCACACCACTGAAAAAAAAGCCTGCTCCCAAATGGCGACTTTTTCTCCAAAATGCACAGTCTGTAGAGTGTTCTTCTGTGGGAATTGTAGAAATGTCATGATTTTCTTCAAAGTAGGTGATTCTATTTTGACAACAGCTGTGCTCCCTAAATTGACTTTATACTTGTTGACTTCAGGCTGTGCAGCCCTAATGCATCCAAAATAGATATCCTTGAAAGGTTGCCCTCGCTCTTCAATTAGTCCTGATTGCTACAGCCTGTCTCCTAAGTTGTGTACAATAACAAGAAGCTTTTGCTTCAGACATTTACATGGGTGCCAGTCTGATCCCAGGTGTTTATTAACCCTAGATCCCTAGACATATTTGCGTGTCCTGGAGTTGAATTTGCAGAGGTGAACAAGGACAGTCACAGTGCCTGATGAAACTCATTACTGCCAGTTCTGGCAGAATCTTAGTTTCACTTTGTGCAGACTAATTTCCATGCAACACCTCTCATCTTCCCCCTTTTTCATGACATAAGGCACTGGCATTCCCTTTGAAAAAAAAATATCTTTGTTGATACTCTATTAGCTCCTGTGGAAGTCATAACTGGAGGAAAATAGCAAAATATTTGGAAAACTTCCCAAGAAAATAAAGATTTGACCTCCCCCAAAAGGTGGGGGGTTGTATTTTCTTTATTCCTATGGACAAGCCTACAGCAACCTTAATCTTGACTTCATAGAATAGTTAAACACCTGTTCTACACCTAAATATGACCAGGATCCACTGCACTGACTTTCCTCCATTATTTGACTCCCTGAGTGTGATTCCAGAAGTGCCCCTCGCAGACAGAATCCTGAACAAACCAAGACAACCAGTGTCTGCACTGCCCTCACCCGTTCATCTGTGCAGGTAATGCTGGACTTTACCCATAGGTGAAATACGTATCATTCCACCCCTTTTATGAACTCCAGATCAGACAGCAGTATAGCACTAAGCACTAATCTCCATCAGTGTTCTATTAAAATTGTTTCTCTTTGAATAAAGGTGTAATACTTGTTGGGCTAAAGAGCATAGGAATAAATCTAAAATTAGTGGCCAGGATATTCAACTGAAATCAGAGAGACTTCAATTCAAGGGCACATCTCAATTCTCAGAACTCATATGAAACTTCTCCTTCTGTCAGGTGCTGTTTTAGCTGGTTTAGATGGCTTTTCTAGGGGGATGGCTTTCTCTAGGAGATTCTCTGTAACTGTTCACAATTTGCAGCAGTAGACCAAAGAAATAATCAAGAATCAGGATCTTGATAGGCATCTCAGCCCAGCAATGCTACCTTCTGTGCCCTTTGTTGATCTAGTGCTAAATGGTCACACTGGGAACTGACCTCAGTTCTCCCAAATGCACAGAAGATGCAATCCATAATGAAGCCTGTTTTTCCCTCTCCTTCCTATGAAAAAAAAAAAAAAAGGAATAGAATAGAATAGATTTCCTCACACCATCAGAAACAATAGCAAGAAAAAAAAAATCTGCATAGGAAACTAAATAACTTAAAATAAAACCCCAAGCATAAGGCATTTTATAAAGGTCAAAGAACAAATACTGCAGCTCTGCAAAGACCCAACCATTTTAGTAAACAGAACTGGAAACAGAGCAGTTTCTCTGCCCTCACAGTCTGTTTGAGGGTTTAGAGTGCCAGCTTCTCAGATGGCCTAGGTTAAGATCCATGATTATGCAATGAAGGATGCTTGTCAGACTGAGTGGAAGATGACTTTTGGGTACCTTACTTTATAATGCTTTCTAAACTTTGTTGAAACAGTATAAACAGTAGACAAAGGAAACCGGATTTTGCAATAAGAGCTATTTTTATGAAAGCAAAACAGTCACATGACCTCTTACCCAGCTTTTAAAGGAGCAATAGAACTTGCTTTGCTGCCAGCCCTGAAAAAGACTGAATTTAATGTCAAAGACAGAGGTCTCGCTAGGCTACAGTGCTACATTCAAAATCTTACATGTTTATAGCTTTCCCCATTGCCATAGCACCACCCTCTTGGTGAGAAAAAAAATAAAATGCTTAACCCTACACAGGCTTTGACTTTTATTGTAGTTGAGACCCCTCTGATTCCTCTCTAGATAATTGTTTCAAAGCAAAGAAGGTTCTGTACATGAGACATGTTAGTAAACACCAAGAGAAATCTGTTTGAGAGAAATCTAGGTCCTTATGGGTGCTTAAGCATTCTGATTTCAAACCATCCACGCCAAACTACACTGAAGTTTGTCACTGTGTACCCTGGCAGTGTAAAAGCAATACTGTAGGCATGTCCTTGCTTGTCGCTTGCTAATTTCAACAGATATTGATTTATCATAAGTCACGCTAAAAATATTTTTTCTAAACACGTCCCACTGGAGAACCACAATCATTTTCCTTTTGAAATGAAACTTGCCTTTTTCCCCATTGAAACGTTTCATAATGCAGTATCACTCCTTGTTACCCCTTCAGTGCTAACTGAATTTTGTATTTGATAATCCAAAAATTGAACCCCTAAAAAATCACATACAACAGAAAGCCAGTGAATATCAATGTACATGATGTGACAACAACTACCGAATGAGCATACAATACTAATGTTCTTACAGCTCATTTTTAATTCAGTACTCAAATATAAATGCAAAAACATTCTTCTTACATATAATAATAGTACTATCAAAAATAGTCCCTTTCAGAAAAGAAAAAAGTGGTGAAAAAGATGCTGGCTGTATTTCTGCTTGCCATTTTTAATGAAAAGCTGCCTGAATTTGGTACGTATAATGAAGAACTGTAAAACACAAATGCTACGGTGCAGAAAGTAGCACAGGTTGCAAAGATTCCTGAGGGTGAATGAGAGGAGAAGGCACCAAGTAACCCTAGGATAGGTACTCCTTCCCAGCTGTGGGAGGGAGCAAGGGCAGATGTCAGGATCTGGGATCCTGCAGGTAGCTGTTATTGCACACAGGTATGGCAGGGTGGGGCTAAGCTAAGCAGGCTGTACAGGATACTGGCTGGAGAATGTAATAACCTCCCAGGCTTCACTTAGGGTACAAGTGGAGAATATCAGCTCTGTTACAGGGCTGAGAGGACAATTAAATACATTTGCAGTAGGAGGTATCCATGTGTTTTATTTCAGCCACTCAGCCAGCTGAAATTCATCCCTGAACTTTAACTTTAGGGCATTTGGTGAATGCATGTATGAAACAGACATGTTAGGCACCCATGGTATCATGTGTTCAATAGAATTCAAGTATTGAGTTTCGGATGCTTTTTAGCTCACTATTTGATAAATATTTTGTCAACTGAATAAGTTTGTGGACCATAAAGACAGTACTGATTTGAAACTCAATTCAGGTGCTTACACATGGGCACCTAGTTCCTTCTGAGGCAAAGCAGTTTCCCTTTATGGAACTGGCATAGATTAGACTCAGAGCTTCTAGAAAACTGGAAAAGGAATATCTGGGGTAATCTGAAGGATTCCCTGGGCATCTGAAATGCCTCTTTGTGTAATTAAATTGAGGTTTTGACTTCCCTTGATGATAATGGAAGCTTTGCCAACCTCAGAATATTTACAGACGCTTCAAATTGTGTCTTTAAATGCTGACATCTCAGGTCTCAGCTCTCATCTTTAGGTCTAGTGTGATTTGAAACATCCTCCCTATCTCCAGCCGTGAGAGTGGAGGAGCTCAAGTCTCCTGTAGGTCTTGTGTCATATCTGACAGCCCAGTGAAGATGTTTCAGTCCTTTGAGGAATCAAGCAACTGAGTCAAGCCTCCAGCATCCAAAACTTCAGTCATTCCTACAAATAACAGAAATCTAGTCAGGAACAGTAAGAAAAGTTCAAAGCAATATTGCTAAAGAATCTGTATGTCTAAATCCAAGATTACTTCAATCATTCTTATTAGCCAAGCAGTCACTGGATAAAAGTGATAGTCTTTGGCACTTGGACAGGCCCCAGAGTTGTCCCTGCCCTGCTAAAAGCCCTAACCAAGAAGCAAATTCATGTTTGTGTTTTTTAAAATGTTATTTTCTACATAGGGAAATAGTTTCTGAAATACAATTATCCAGATCCATTTTAAGCTTTTGTATGTAAACTGTATCTGAAAACTGTGTATGTAAGCACTGTGTTTTTAGCTTGCATACCTAGAAGAAAGGAGATATAACAATGAATTCATCCTTAAAGCACTGGCTGAATTTGATTCATGTACTGCTTGAAAAGAGGAATAGCAGCTCAGTAACCCTATTCCGTTCAGCTGAGTTTAAATGAAACTGTAAACCATATCTGATTTAGGAAAAAAAAAAGGTGTTTAGACACCAGCCTTCAGGGGCGAGCTGTAAGGCAGTGAACTGCCAGGGGAGTAAATCAACTGTAAAAGAGGGATGAGACTTTAGTGCATGAACCTTCTCTGTCTCCTCCTTAGTTTTGGGAATCTTCTGTTCCTTAGCTAGGGCTGGATTGTGTCACACACACAGTCTTGAGTTTTCTGGGCCATACTCTAATTCTTATTATGCATCTTCAGGCATCTCATGTTTCTTTCTCAAGGATTAAAAAAATAATAATAATTAGGTATTGCAATGCCTGTCACTTTGGTGCCCTGTGGTATTTAGCCTCCTATTTTTTTTTCTTTTATTACTTATCTCTAAGCATTTTTTATGATCCAAATTGTAAATATTCTATTTTGGGACTGCTTTTTAAATCAAGACTCATAACAAGCTGCACTGCACATATAAAACAGTACAACACAAGTCCTCTCAAAGCAGAAGTTATTCATGGAGCAGTCATTTAAATACAGGGTTGATTAAACTAAACAGGTAACGTGGGCAAATCTAGCATAAACACAGCTATCTCTTCACCCCACCCTGTGTATCAGGCAGCAGCAGGAGCAGGCAGCTCAGTAAAGGGGGATAAGCTGAGGTTGGAGGTGAGGCTTGCAGAGCAGGGCCCTCCCAGCATTGCCCAGTCCCACAGCACCCCAACCAGCACAGCAAAGCCAGTTCAGTGGCAATGGCTGGATACAGCCATGAGTTCAGATCACCAGACAAGTCTGTAGGGATGAGACAGGTTGAGTCAGAGGTCAGACTCGAGATGGGTGATGTTCACAAGCATGTGGTCCACAGAGATCCAGCAAGGAGAAAAGGTAAGAGCTGGGATTCACATGGAGTTCCCGGACCAAGAGAACTAGGCTCCCACTGACACACCTCACAGCTGTGACTCACTCAGCTCTTCTGGAAGCTATCTGAGCCAAGGTCACTGCAGAGCTGGCTTTGTGTGCCGGCAGACACACTGATGGGGCAAAGTGTTTGCCAAGTCTCTGCACCTCCCTCAGGGCTGTGACACTGTGATCCAGAAATAACACCAATTCTAGTAGCTGAAGTACTTCCAAGTTAAGAGCTGTGAGAATGGACCTTCTCATGCTGAGGCACGCTGTAATGCAGATCTCCCTCTTCCTGGGTAGGATCTCTAGTCACATCATATGAAGGTGGCCACCTGAGCTCTTTGGCTGTGCTTAGAAGAAAACGTGTGTTAGTAACTGACAAGCAGAGCTGACGGTGCCTCCCTCAGATGGTGTCTGAAGATCCAGAGCCTGGCTCTGGAGGCTACACGGACTCCTCCCTTGCAGCCCTCCCTTACTAAAGGGCAGCAGTTGGGGTGAAGGTGGAGAATAATCTTTGCTATTTGCTAACTTACAGATATTTTTAGCTGTTTTCCTTGGAATTTAGCTCCTCTGTTTCTCTCACGAACTTGTGATTCTGGAGTTTTTATCAACCCAAGTGCCTAGAACTGGATGTTGATATCCTTGCTGATGCTGGAAGTCATCATTGCACATAGTGCTTCCTATTTTATTCATTCTCCTACTCTGAGCTGTGAATTTGTGACTTTAATACTGGAAAAACTAATTTATTTCACTATTGTATGATGATAATTATCCCTTTCCTACTCTGTTTGGCTAATTAATATCCCTTCATGATGCTGAAGCCTTCTGCCAGCAGAGCAGGAGCTGCTGCTCAGGTTCTTTGTCACCTTGCCTGGAAACACATGCTGATCTGCCTCCAGCTGATCCTTGCCTCCAAGTCTGATGTACTGTGTAAAGGTGCGGCAGCTGATTCCCTGTAATGAGATTTTTGTTTGCCATGGAAAAGCTGGTTTGTTTGCTTTTTTTTTTTTTTCAGGACCATAAAACTCTTCAAAATCACATGTAAGTAAATAAATGAAAAACAATACTGAAAATAGATTTGGCAAAGAATGAGGTACTAGTATTGCTCAATAGAATACACTTACAGGACTTGATTCTGTTGCAGAAAAACATATTTTCCTCCTTCAAAATATCTTCCCCGAGACCATAAAATCCTTAACAGCATGAACTTAAAAAAAAATGTTTAATTTTTATGTTTAAAAGAGTACTATGAGTACTAAAGAGTACTATGTGTGATTTTCTACTTTGATGTCATGAATGACAGCACAGGAAAATGAGGTTAGTGTTCAAACTCAAAGTCCCAGTCTAACTTTTATTACTGTGAACTGCTTAAAACTAGAAATGTTCAATTATAGATCTGCAACAGGTAGATTGCATGTTAAATACATTAATTTCATAGTATAGATGCCTTGATCCTCCTGAGAAAGTCCTCAAGTCCTTACTCATTTCCTTGCTCCTGAACCATGAAAGCAGTTGAATGCTCTTGATTTCAGTGAAATTTAAGTGTTTGTTGATTTGATGTTTTAATCAAAGAAAATTCTGACCAAAACCAGCAGATTTTTTTTTGTTTCTCTTCCCTTCCCTTTCTATTTCCTTTCCATTTTTTTCTCCCCTCACCTCTTTTCTTTCTGTCTTTTTTTTTTTTTAATTTCTACATCCTTCTTTTTTCTTTTCCCTTTCTTTTTTCTTTTTTCTTTTTTTTTTTTTTTTGTACCCCGTATTTGAGTCTACATGACTTGAAGCTGAGAATAAATGTGTTTGGTCATTGTTGCTACACATCACTCCCTGCCCAAACCAGTTCTTTCACTTGGGCTGTTTAATCTGTGGCTAGTTATATTAGTGGCAAGAGGAATTTACCAGAAGGGGTAGTGCTCGAGTAGGTGGAGACATGATGAGATTAAGGCTATAATTACTTGTTGCAGGTGTCACCTTTTCTTTTTGTACTTAAGTACTAAGTAGAAAGGCAGACTTTTTGTTCTGTCCCAGGATAAAATTTATTTGTGTGTTAACCCTAGAGTTAAATGCACAGGGTGTCTTTCAGTGGCTGGTGCCTATGGCTTTAGCTCTGTTTTCCACTTCGGTCTCTGGTGCACACTGCTCCTCTGTGAGAACCGTAACCACTACTACGGTTCTTAGTCAGAAACCAGGCTGTGGTTCGCTGATGCAGCACATCCATGGGGAAACAATGGTTTTGTGGAGATTTCCAGCAGAACGACAGCTGGTTTTGGAGCGGGGTGGGTTGACAGAGGATGTAGCCAAAGATGTGCAACAGCCTTCAGCTCTTGCAGGAAATCCCCCACATTTGCCAGGGTGTCTGTGCTTCAAAAATAGCCTCAGCAACAACGTCCTGCCCTTCATCTTCCCACTGGGAAAAGCCTGGAAGCACGTCCCCATGTCTCTGACATGGCTCAATGCTCTGGGAAGTTGGAAGAAGCTCTGATTCACTCCCGCTTCATCATTCCCAACTAAGTGCATCCCATCCTTCGCTTTGCCAGGGACGATGCGGGTCCAGTCAGCCGTGGGGGTACCACTCCCGACAAAGTACACGCGAGCCCGAGTCTTCCTGGCTCACACACAGCAAAGAAGGAACAGGGGAAGAGGCCTAGCGTTGAACTGGGAGGATTAGTAGCGAAAACTGAAAGGAACGCAGCCAGCAGCAGGGCGGAACGCTCGTCACGGGGCCGAGCCCCGCGGCGGGAACGGGCGGCAGCGCACCCCGCGCGGCGCCGTCCCCATGGCAACCGCCGCGGCGCCGCTGAACGATGGCGGCCGGGGGGCGGCGGGGAGCGGCGGGCTTCGCGTTCCGGCCCTTGCCCCAGAAAACCTTCTCCTGCCTGCAGGACAGGGACGTCCGGGAGCGGCTGCTGAAATGGTGGGAGGGGGAGGCTCAGGGTGGTGGAGTGGCTGCGCTCTGGCTGTGAGGTGTTCCTCTCACCCTGTCCTGTCTGCCTGCCCCTGCCCTCCCCTCCGAGCAGTGCTGGGGGTGTAAGGAAGGGTGGAAAGGGGAGAGGACAACCACGGGTAGGCCGTGTGATTGCCCAGGTTAACCTGCGGCTGTGTGCTCACAGTATTGCTGCTCGTTCTTTCCATTTCAGGTCAATGCTAGACAGCATCGCGGTACAAGCGTTCAGCTTTGACCAGCAGTTCAAGCCCTATCAAAAGGATGAGTTCCTCATGGTAGTTTCGAGTTCTTTATCCCTTAAAACGCTTTTTATTCTCCCACTGTGAAGTTTATACCTGTTGGAAACCGATGTGATGGAGTGATGTTAACACGTTACCTGCCCACTCGCTTCTTCCTTGAAAGCAGGTGATGGAGGTGTGGTGCCCCAAGCCCTGTTTTGTGGGCTGACTGTGCTGTTCTCTGGCAATATTTCTGTCTGTCCTCACATTGCTCTGTTTTAAGACGGAACCACTTAGCCATTTGAGCCTCAGAATGGCAACCTGAATTGGATGCTGGTTTTAGCCACCGCACTACACGTTGGGAAATCTGCCTGAGGACTTAACTTTGCACAGCATACGTGCAGTTTGTCCCTTAGCTCACAGCTGCGACTGCTTTGCCCCAGTAAATACACAGTGCAGTCAGGCGTGTGGATGCACCACATCTGAAAATGCGAGGATTTTAAAGGAGCTGGATACCTTTGCTTTGTGGGCTCTCAGCTCTGTGAAACTCAATTCTCTTGCTGGCTGTATGTTCTTGACTTCTCTGTAAATCAGTTCACCTGTTCGTGAGTGGAAAAAAAATCACAGAATGGCTTGGATTAGAAGGGACCTTAAGGATAAATGTGCTCCAACTGCCTGCCATGGGCTTCTTGCCTCCTACCAGCTCAGGCTGCCCAGGGCCCCATCCAGCCTGGCCTTGAGCACCTTCAGGGTTGGGGCACCACAGCTCTGGACAGCCTGTGCCAAGGCCTCACTGATTTCTCAGTAAGGAATTTCTGCCTTACATCTACCCTAAATCATTATCTGTGATTTTTAAAACAGCTTTTTCTGTTGGTTTTTTGTTTGTTTGTTTGTTTGTTTTTGTTTGTTTGTTTGCTTGTCTTTGGCCGTGTTGTCTTAGAAACTTTTTATTCAATTTATGTCTATTTTATATTGCTATTGCTATCCTGGTTGAGTAATTGAGCCTCTTGGTATTTTAAAGGAATTCACACAGAAATACACCAATGTTTCATCTTCCACTGAAAAGCATTCCAAATGATTGAAGTTTACAAAGTATGCATTTAGGTTTTCAACGCTGGTCTCTTTTGAATTAAAAATTTAAAAATTTCACTAAGGAATGATGAATTCTCAGTAGCTGTCAATTAACTGAGAATGAAGAGGCCATTATTTTATATAGTCTGATCTATCTGTGTCCCAGAAAGGTGATAAAGACATTTGATGATGTGGAGACTGAAAAATCCATCATTTTCTTTTATTAGTTTGTTTTTTCACTCTGGTTGTGTGCATATGCATAAATTTAGGTTTTCTTAATTGACTTATCTATCATTTAAACTCGTCAGCTGTCAACACCACTATACATTTTTCCTTTTTTTATTGATAAATTAGTATGTGTTAATACTTCAAATCTCACTGTCGGATGTTTTTTCCATCCCTTCAATAACTTACTGATTTCTTTTGCTTCCATTGAATCATTTCTATCTGTCTACACTTGACCAAGCTTCAATGTTATTTACAAAATATAAATTCTAGCATTTCATTTTTTTATGTCAAAAGCATTGCATGCAGCTGTAGAAATCTTTCATCCCTTCTTCCTTTTTCTGTACTTCCAAGGATTTCTTTCTTTTTGTCTGTTATTGGACTGTAAATCCTTTATGTAAAATCTTACTGCATATATAAATGTTGGAGAAGATATCTTGCACGTGTAAAGGACGTAAGCTACCCGAAGTTATAAAAACATCTATTTGGTGGTATGGTATTCAGTATCCAAACTGAGAGGTCATACAGCATGTACTTACTAATTGCCTTCTTGCAATTTGTTTTGAAAGTATCTATGGCACTATATATGATGATTTTATGTTTAACTAAATTAACTCTTATTCTCTCATTTGAATATTATAGGCATTTTTTAATGATCAGAATGTGAACTCCAATTTAAAGTTGCTCTCAGCTTCAGGACAGTGGACTACACTGGGTAAACTTAGAATAAATTAATCTTTAGAAGTCTGTGTTGCAACTATTTCCTTCTCATTTACCATTTTGCCATGGCAATTCTTATATATGTATCTTCATGCAATTGAAATATTTTTGTATTACTTCTTACACTAAATAATAAAAAGATTTTTATTTAGTTTGTTACTAAATTGTCAAATGTTACACTTTTTTTTTTCCTCAATGCCTGCATTGATTGATAAATCAAGCAACTAAAGCTATTTTTGCTCAGCCTGGGATATCCTTTTCACCTGATCACATATCCAGGCAAAGTCAACTGTCTGTTCATTTGAACGATCTGAGTTATTATTATACCTTACTTGGAGATACTATTTTAAGAAAGACACTTTTCAATGGATACAGCCATTTAATTTAGGACTTTACTTTAGGTTATTGTTCTGTTACAAACTAAGCTTGAGGGAACAGAAAATTAGATAGAGAGCCCTGAGCTTGTCTAAATACATCATCCATACAGTAAAAGTTATCTAACCATAGAAGGAGATCCTTATGATAGGTTACTGTAGTTGCAGTCCTGGCATAAAATTGACTTCTTATTTGTTCCCATATCATTATATACTTATAACACTTGATTATATCTGTAGATGTAGGTGAGACTCTAAAGGAGGAAGTCCAAAAGCAAATAGCACCTAATTTTGTGGCAACACTTGAAACTGTATTTTTGATTATGTAAATGAGAAATAAAATGTCATGGAAACTGCATATGATAACATAATGGGATTTTTACATAATGTGAGCTCTGCTATCTCAAAGTGATTCTCTTTAATAGGAATATTTTAGAAGGATATTGTGTGAGGTCCTCTGTTCTTTCGGCTTGTTTGCAAGTAATTTACTGCGCATAAATTTAATTTCATAGGGCGTTGGGAATTTTCTAGCTTTTCCATTTTGTCACTCTGGATTTGGCATGTAGGTTTTGCTCCCTACAATTTTACAAAGTATCTGGTTATTCAAACAATTAAATTATGTAAGAAGTGGGGAAAAAAAAAATCCTACATTCCTATTCAGGCGTCTCCTTTTCACTGTGTCAGGCAAAAAGGTGACAGATGTGTTTCGAAGCATGGGTAAATCTTTTCCTGCTTTGGATGAGAATCATCTTAGGCTGTCTGTCAGGCCTATGACTTGCCTGTAGTGAAGGTCAGTAGGTTACATACCTCATGTTAACAGCGCAGGGTCACTTGGCAAGTATCCCAGTGTAACTCCTGATTCTGCTCAATCTTCCCCTGTACAGAAGTAATGCATTTTGTCCTGAGGACTGGAAGAGTTCCCTTTTTAAATCCTGAACAGCTGGTATACCCCATTTGCTCTTAAAGATTCATCTTCCCTTTCTTTGCCTATTTTTGGTGAGGAATGTTGGCACATTTTTCTATACTTAGTCTTCATGTGCATTTTTTGAAAATATAGTAAGAATTCTCTTTGAGTAGGAGGAGTTACAAAATCATCTGGTATTTTCATCTCCAGACACTCCAGTATATTAATCCAGATACACAATTTACTTGGCAGGATGGAGTACCTTTTTTAAAAAAGTTCCTATTTTTGAATGAAAACCCCAGAAATGGGATTTAATTGTTTTATGGAAAAGCTGAAGGAAATGACTTATTGTAGGTTGATTCCAATACTGTGTTTATTCTCTTGCAAACAAAAAAGTGAGACTTCATTGCAGGGGATGATGCACCATGTAAGTGGGCTTTATGTTGGTCCTTCGGAGCCTCCCCCTTCTCCCCAGCATGAGCTTGGGCTGAAACTATTTATAGGCTCTCGGAAAGAATCTGTCAGCTTTCTATAAAACATCAGTATAATGTTACTTTACAAGGAAGGGTTTTTTCATAATTCTTCAGTGTTTTTCAGGCTACCATCCCCTGTTACCTTCTCAATGAGAATGTATTTGCTTTTGAATTCAGTGGTTATGGTTTCACTTTCACATTTTTCTCCACCTCTTCTCTGTTACTTGTCCACCTCCTTTCTCTAAAATGTCTCTAAAAGTTCCTTATCACTTCTGTTTTGTTGTTCAGTCTCAGTTTTTTTTTTTTCCCTTTCTGCTGCCTTTTATCCTCACCTTTATTTTATCAGACCGTAATATCCTCAGTCTCCATCTGTTAGATCTAATGATGGTGTAATATATGGGGTCCCCGGGGAGCAAAGCATCCCTCCCTCATCAGCTCCGCTGCATGTTGGGATTCCCAGTAGAATCCCACAATAATGTTTTTCTCAAGGACATTTTAGGTAAACAACACACTGGTTTATTCTCTTATTTCTTCTGATATAGACGGATACTTTATCACCTCTTCTCACACCATGCTCTTTTCCCAGAGTGATAGGGATGGTTTGTTTTCTTTCTTCCTGATTCTGTAACAGAGTACCTGGTAGTTCTTCATGTCCTTTAAGGTCCCATCATCTCTTACTCTCGTATTTCTAAAATAGGAGCAGCACACAGAACACATTTGATGCATTCCAACTTACGTATTAACTCGTGTATTTTTAAATAGCTTCAATGAAAACTAAATGGTGGTTTTTCTTCTGACACATTACTGGCCTTGCACCTGTCAGCAGTCTGAGGGAGGTAGGACTGTATCTGCTTAAGCTCAATTAACACGTGAAAAGTTATCTTCAAAGGGATAGGGACACTTTCTTTTTTTCTCACAAGTAAAAATGCAGTGTTTGTCTAAGAAAGACTCTGAGTTGCCATATGAACTCCAAGCTCAATGATTTCTGTCTTTGGAATCGGGTTTAATAACCTGAGAGGCGATCTTAAATCAGTATTTTTTAGACTGCTGCTACAGGTTTTCATTTACAAAAGTTCTAGATGTCACTGGAACCTATGGAACCTACAAACTGTCAAGCCGCACCTTCTATTTTTGAAGTACCAATTTTTTATTACTGAGTAGTGAACTTGCATTTTATATGTTCTCTATCAACTGTTCTGTAGGTAGTAAATTGCTTGAGGTTTCCCTGAGGTACAAATCTTTTTTAAATATTGGAGGAATTCTGAATATGTCTGATCTGGGGTTAACCTCTCCCATAACATGTATGTGACATATTCATTTAAAAGTACATCAACAGCACTTTAAAGATGTTCCAAAACTAAGAAGTTTTGCTTAAGTACTTCTCAAGACACTTCTTCCTGTTTTATTGCTTGTTTTTATAACACTGTAAAACTGGTTACTCTGTTCCTGGAAACTCTAAATCTCCCAGTTCAGATCTCCAGTCTCAGATGGAGAATAGGGGCTTCCAGTATATTCAGTCTTTTCCATTTGCAATTTACTTTTCTGAACTTCTGATAGGACACAAACCCTCTCCCTTTCCCCAAGTACAAAAGCCTATAATAGCTCGGTTTATTATATGTATAACTGAATAATAGGAAAATGTAAAATGTGTCCTTTATTTCAAGTCATTTGACATCTGATTTTTATTAATCTTGAATCAGTTTTTGATTCATAGGTCTTTGGAAAACAGTTTCTATGTTAGAGGCTGATTTAGCTCATTTTAAATCTCACAGAATTAAATTTCTGTCCCTGTGAAAGGAATCCAAAGAACTAGAAGTTGGAAGAGTCTGTGGGTAAAGGGTTGGAAGTTAATGGAAATGAATAAATTAGTGAAAGAAAACCCCACCCTTATTTTCCCCGGAGGTTATGAGGCTTTAAGTTGTGCTTTTTCCATCTTGTGGTTTCAGTTATGTAATCTGACTTGATAGTTTCTATATGAGAATGTCCAAAACATTTGTTGTTCTTTTTATTAACAAAAGGTACCCTTTTTTCATACCATATCTTTGGATGTGAAGCCAAGCAATTAAATGCGAAGCTTTTCGCTAGAGCTGATTTTCTCTACATCATATTGTCCAAATAAATTGATAGTAAAATTTCATTCCAGTTTGTTGTTTGTTTGTTTGTTTGTTTTATTTTTTTAGCTCAAATAAACATATTTTCAAGCTGTCAGCTCCTCTCTAATTGTTTTGATTAGTATGGATCAGATGGGTATCATATTTATGTATCAAAATTCTGAGCTGAATTAACCTCAAATAATTTATGGATAATATCTGGGAGAAATCTCAGGGATTTTTGGAAGTGTAGAGAGAAGACAAATGTTAGGTTATGCTACGTGTGCAAAGATTAGGAGCAGAAGGAAGTGATTTATGGTCTTAGAAGCATTACAGTTCATATAGCCCCCCTCCTTCTTTTTTTTTTTTAATCGCAAAAGAAGTGAATCTTTCCTTTATATTCCAGGTTCCAAAGTGACAAAAGTTGAAGCTACGTTAGTGCCCTGTACACAGGTTTCCATGTCATTTTTTGATCGGCTCTACACTGAAGGAATTGTTAGAGAAAATGGAGACATTGTCAAATGTTATGATGAATATTACAATGATATCCTTATCTCGGATGAATTAAGGAAGGTCGGTACTGCAGTGAGTAATCCCTACAATGTAATCCCTCAACAGCTACCTCCTGAAGCACTCCTGACGAGGAATGCTGACCATATGACATGTGAAGGTATTTGGGGAAAAGTATCTTGATATTTTGAGCTGAAACAGAGGAGAGAAAACAGAAAAGGAAAATGATTTCTTAGTGTAATACTGGAAAAGGATTAAGTATAGCTCTTGAACAGGCCTGCAAGGTAAAAAAATTTTTTTTGTCACCTTCCAGTGGAGGTGTTAGAGAGCAGATGATTCTGGAAAAGAATCTAAGAGTGTCACTATCTTAATCAACATATGTCTTCAGTGTGTTTCTTTTGCCTTCATAAGCTAAAACTAATTTTTATTACTTATGTTTGTTTAGCATTAGCAAAGCATAGTGTGGGAGAACTGGATTTTGCTCTTCCTTGTATATATAATCAACTTAAGTGCTTAATAATTATAGAGTTGCACTCATTTGCACTTGGCAATTCCTTTGAAGACGATATATTTGAACCAGTGACACTGGTTACAGGATGTGACCTGAAATACTGGTCTGTCTTGTAAAGTTCTGGGAAAAGGAGAGATCTCAAGCTCATGTTTGAATTTCAGATATGGTTTGTAGCCTAGCAGTTCAAAACACTTTCTATTTACTTATAAGATGGGTACGTGTGAAATGTTTCTGAAAATGAAGTACATTTGATGTAATAAAATTAGAGGCAACATTTAAAATAAGTAATTGGTGTTTCAGTGTCTTTTCATTTTCCTTCCCTTGTAAGACATGTGTCTGCTTTTTTAAGTTGAAAGATTCATGTTTGTTTGAAATGATGTCTCCTACTCACAGGACTTAAGATGGCAGAAAGAATTAAGAGTGAAAAACTTCCATGACCGACCTCAAAGCCTCAGGCTGTTAGTCAGCACTCTAGGATGGTAGACTGTAGGGGGCAGCAAGTTGTCTGGTGTCCAGTTATCAGAAGGTGGCCATCAGCTGCAAAACTTGGCCTTTCATTCCTACCCACCATGTCTTCTTTTGGTTCAGCAGTTAATTGCAGTTGCTGTCCTGGCCTTTTTTTACTCAGACGTGCAGTGATGTTATGAAGGCCACAAAGTACTAAGCTCAAATCTATCTTAGACCTGTTTGCCTTTGTGTTGGTATCTGCAGATTGGCTGATGTGACTCAATTATTTTGTAGCCGTGCTGTTGCAGTTCCTGTCCACCCTTACAGCTGGCAGTGTTGGGACTGATCTAGCAAGACCCTTCTGTGTTCACTTAATACTGGAGCAGAAGGCAGGTGGGACACATGGAAGCAGCTGGGTAGCTTGTCTTGCTTATCTGCACTACAGATAAATGCTCACAAGAGTTGGCACTAAAGAATGGTGTGAATTTCAGTGAACTCCTCTGGGATTCCTCTAGGAATGTGAGCTAACCATGAAAATTTAGAGGGGAAAAAAGCAAATGAGATCAAAATTACCGAAGGCATACTAATAGGTACTGATCAACTGACCAAATATTGCCAGATTATTTTCAGTTATTGATTGTTTCATTTGCATGGTGAGAACTTAACCAGTGTATCACAGGACTCTTGAAGAATCTTACCTTATAACTCGTGAGCAGAAATTTAACAGTCTGGGATTCTGCTTTTTATTGTACCTATAAATTTTAAATATAATTGGAAGAAGTCCATATATTTTATATGAACAAACTGCATGACGTACAGAAAAATAAGCGTACTGTTTATATACTTCATCTCAAATAAGATTTTTCTGGGGGGGCTATTTTACTTCTTTTATTATTTCTGTGTTCCATAAGGTCTTGCTTCTGGAAGATTCGGATCATTATGACATATTTAGTGAATCAGACCGCAAGGAATTTCTGTTCTGTCTTTTTAAACATCTTTGTATTGGAGGAACTCTTTGCCAGTTTGAAGATGTACTTGGCCCATACTTAGAAACTACAAAGGCTTTGTACAAAGACTTGGTGAGGTGAGTGTTTTTGCTTTTATATTATGGTGTATGTGTGTGCTCTGCATAGATACTTTGTTTATTGTAATTGTGTCAATTAGTTTAAACTAACTGTGCATTACTGCTTCAAAATACAGCTGCTGTTTAATAAATCTGCAAACTTCTTTGTGTTCAACTATTAAAATATCCTATAACAGTGGTAGTAGTTCAGTAGCAAAATATATACAGTTATAATGGCAGCTGTCCTTTGTAAAATCCTTTATTGTATCACAGGAATGGCCTGTGTTTTGTATTTCACTCTCATTCTAAAGGTTTTTGTATCTATAGTCCTCTAATGAAAACATTGCATGCCATTGGAACTAGATTCAGTTCACATTGTCATTGACAAAATATCAGCAATTAGTCCTGGATGGATTGCCTTAGACTACTGTCAAGCTACTTTATTTCAGGATTTAGTTGAAATGTTTAGTAATTCCATCTAATTATTGCTTTTTAAAAATAAAAATGGATTTTGGCATGCTTTATTCCAAAAATATACTTTTTGTTAAAATAAGGGTGGTAGAATCAGACTGTTAGCATGACACACGGAGCTAACACTCATTTTTTTTGCCAGTCTGGTGTATGGAATTGCTTGGCCTTGCTGTATTTTGTGCTTGAGATTAGAGGTGGCTGACCAGAAATGACAATTCCAAAAAAAAGAAGGCCATTTTTGTCCCATATGATGACTTCTCTAACTGGCAACATTTCCTACTTCCTTCTTAGTGGGAAGTGGAATGTAACTGTCAGTTATGCAAAGACTCTTTCCTATCTGAGCTGATGGGAATATGAAGGTCAGTGATAGTATTACTAAGATTTTATACTGTATTCTTATTTTATACATTAGAAATTTTGGTGAGGCATAAGAACAA
The DNA here is from genome assembly GCA_013399175.1 of Odontophorus gujanensis. NCBI lineage: Eukaryota > Metazoa > Chordata > Aves > Galliformes > Odontophoridae > Odontophorus > Odontophorus gujanensis. Next base: position 155,021 of record VXAB01001574.1, read on the forward strand.
TGTGGATGGATCTGAGCAATGAAAAACAGTTACAGATCTCTGAAGTGTGAGGTAGTATCTGTATTATCAGAGTTCTTGTGCTGTGTAATGTACTGGAATGAACCATACAAAGACTTCAAATTAGTTAGAGTAGGATTTTTTTTTTTTAATTCAGCTGGATTAGGAATTGTCTGAATATCAATTGTTATTTCATCTCCTGTTTAAGATTATACGCAGGTATATAAGAAAAAAAAGTGTAAGTTATATTCGTGGTTAGGTCTGTTCTTAAAATACCTTTCGTTAAACAAGAGTAAAATCTTTCCATCTGAACAAAGATGAGAGGCTCAGAGCCAGTGACTCTCAGACACCTGAGTATTTCTTCACTTCCTGAAACAAGCCATTCACTTTCTTACTTCCTCTGGCTGCTATTTTTCCTAGACAGGTTTCTTTTGTTCTGAATCACTCCTAATCTTCTCCTTCATGTCTGCTTAAGCCCCCTTCTTTTTCCTCTAGTAAACTGGTAAAGATGATAAGTAGTTCTTGTTACCTACCCCCCTCCCCTCAAAAAAAAAAAGGAAAAGAATGAAACATTTCTCAAAAAATCTTCCCCAAAATTTCGTCTCTTTTTCATTTTTTGCTTTTTCTATGTCCTCAACTTCATTTTCCCCGTAGATATTTCTGTAACTTTTCTCTTGTGTGCTACGCCTTCCCTTTATATTACAACAGGATAAACCATTTCCAGGTCTGATTGTTTGTTTGTTTGTTTTGTGTTTGGTTCGTTGGTTCTGTTTGGTTTTTGTTTTTTAATGTTTGGGAGCTTCTTTTTGCTTTACAGTTTTCAGCTTGCTTTCTATCCTCCAGAGTTTTAAAATACACCTATGCACTTAAAATGATGTGACAGTTCTTTGATATTTACTTACTGTTTGTCTCTTCATTTCCCTGCCTGCAGTGTCTTTGATTTCTTACTGCCAGTGGACTGGTATTCCCACTGCCCACCATCTGGAAAAGCAAGTCACGATAACTACGTCTTTTATCCTTTGATATTAAGTTCTCTGCCAATCTAATCAGAGAAGCTTTCAATCTTAACATTTCCAACCTTCTCTCCCAGTTCACAGTCACATTTATCTCCTCCTTTCCTTCGTTTCCTCCCACCCCTTGTTTATCCAGAATGTGAGGTGGTTGTTGCAGTTGTTGTTACTACCTTATTAGGAGAGAAAAAGCTGTTGAAAGGGTGAGTAGTGCAGCTTTGAAGAGGTATCCTTTTACACCAATTTTATCTGAATTGATTTCTAACTTCCAGTCTGTGCTGTCCACCGTTTTTTCTTTCTTTCTTTTTGTTTTGTTTTGTTTTGCACAGATAACACAGTTAAGCAATTAACATTACTTCTTTATGATCTCTTGTGTTTCAAAAATCAGTAGTTCACAACGGTAGTGGTGTTAAATTCTTTAATCAAATTGTTTACCTTCAAACTCCCATTGAAGCCCAACTATTTTAAAATTCTTCTTTTCTAGACAGCTGCCCCTCTGTCTGCTTTTGTTTCATGCTGGATTGCAATCATATTAGGTACATTCTACTCTTTGTAATATGATACTGAAAACTTATCATGGTGCTAAGAAATTCTACAAACTGTACTTTTTAAAGTACTTTTGTCTTGACAGCTCCTGGGCTTGGTAAAAAACAAATGGGCAGTACAGTAATTACTAGCTGTTAGCAAATGTGTGTTGGAAAATTAGTCAGCACAGGTGACCTTAGTCAAATCACAGTATGACTGTAGACACATACACCCACTGGTGTTTGGTCCCACAACAGTTTTTTCTTGAGGGAAAGAGCTTTGATATGAAGAATTCCTCAGGTAACTCCTGCAGAGTGACACACGTGCTACAAGGTTTTACCACTTCTTCCAGTTTCTTCTAGTTGCTCCTGAGTTCTAATTCCAAGGCATGAAAGCTCAAAAATAATGTCAGCAAGCTTGACATTTTGTTTTACTAAAGCATTTACAGGTAGATGGTCTTACTGTGATAGAGTTTGATCATCTTTGGAAATTAACTGCTCCAGATATTTGACAAGCACAGCTAAGAAATTTCAAATAGAAGTAGTAAATGACAGAGGTTTTCCACTTTGTAAAACAAGTAATTTTTTTTCAGAATGAGTTTATTCACAGTTTCCTTGATATTAACTCATTAGCTAATTAACAGTAATTATCCTGTGACCAACTGAAATCTATCCGGATTTCCAGTGTGTCACGTTCTGCATAACCTGAAACAGTTAAAACAAGTTGTAGCACTTTTGGTTTAGCTAATCCATTTACATGACAGAAGTGTGGTAACTAAAATATAATTATTAATTTTTGTGATCTTCTGAACTGATAAATCTTGTCTTCTGTACCTATCTCCTGTTTTTTCTGTCATTATCTCTTTCTGGTGACAACTGCTGTAGTATCTTTTCATTACTGATCTCTTTATTTCTCTGTGTCATCTCCATGTCCTTTCCCCTGTGATAAGTGAATTTATGTGGAGCATTGGGTTGTTTATTTAATGGTTGGAAAGCCTAATACAACATTGCCAGTGAGTAAGGTGAGAATGTAATTAGAACTCAAAGGAAACTGATCCATGATGAGGAATTTTGCTCATCATAAACAGAGGATAGATGCACATTAAAATGATAAAGGAATTTCCATATTTCGTTAATGGTTTAGGAGTTAACAATTTGGAAGAACAAAGTGGATATTAAGACAGTATTTTAATGGAAATACTGTTCTTTTTAAGAAAAGAAGTATTTTTTTTCTAAAATCTTTCAGGGAAAAAACCCAGCAATCCTCACCCAATGAAGCTTGTCAAAGAGAACATCCTGGTATCTTTCTAGCCATCAAGAGAAGAGTCTCAACTGATTTTGGCAGATATATTATTTTGCCCTAAAAATTAACCAAAGCACTAGAAATAAACATGACTTACAGGAAGTTAAGCACATGGAGAGAAATTCTCCAGGCAGCAGAATAAATAAGATATGCTCTCTGTCACCCTTTGCTCTGGTATTGTATATATAACATAAAAGTCAAGAAACCTGTAAGTTTTTGCATAGAAGAATATGAAGCCAGAGTAACCTAAACACAACTGTAGTTTTTGAGGATGGATATATATGGCAGAACTTGATGTCCTCCCAAACCATGCTGCTATACCTTGGTCAGAAACTTGTCACCCTTTCAGCAGACGCAGTTGAAGAGTGTCTGAAGTGCTGCAGTTTGCAGCCCAGTGTGTTAGCATAAACTCACATCCATTTTGGCTTATCTTAATACGCTGGTCTGTAAACTGCAGTGGTTCAGAAGCTGAGTCATGGACCAGTTGAGCTGTCCCTGCTGGGAAGGCAGTAATCTCTCGAGGGGTGGTAAGGCACACAACTGGGACCAGTACCAGTTTCAGCAGTGCTGTCTTAATCCACTGTTGAGTTTATCAACATGTGAGTTACAACAAAAAATTCTGAGAAAGCCTCATTACTGAGTCACCACAGGAAAGATCTACTTCACAGTACAGACTTAGTTCTTCCACAAGTGTCATTATTTTGCAAATGAGATCAGTTAAAGTCATATTTTTAATTGGTTAAAAAAATAACATGGGTTGGATTTTATTTGTTCTTATAGAAGCTTTGTGAAAGCAGTGGTAATAGGGGACTGCTGTCATAGCTTGGAGCTGGTGCAGTGTACAACTGGGCTGTGTTTAACACCAGCTCTTGCAATTCAGCTATTTTGTGACCTTTCCCAGGAGCTGAACCTGTTTGTGACAAGGCAGATTCTCAGCAGATTCTGGGAACTGTATAAATATGGAATCTGTGAGGGCTCAACTAATCCACGGTGAATCAATTTGAGCAGGAATCTGTGCAATTAGATAAACTGATAGAAGTTATACCAGCTAACTTAAGGAGAAACATAAGCAGCACTTAAAGACCTGAGGAAAGTAATATACTTTAAGGTATCTCAGTTTAAAATACATTGCTGAGGTAATTGGCCACTCCACAATAATATCTTAGTGTTAGTAATATAGTAATTAGTTAGTAATAATATCTTAGTATTAGTAGTGGTGATGGAAGAAATGTCACACTTCACAACACATCTGGAATATGAAAATTCAGAAAAAATACCATCCTAATTTGCATAGCTGTCTATAAATACAATATTCTAAAGGATTAAAAATGAATTTAAAGCAATTATATATTAATTAAAAATAAACTGAAATTTGCATTTCTTTATGAATTCTGCTGCTGCTTCTTACAGTCCATATGAAGATGCAGTTTATGTTACAGCTTTCTTGAAGAATAGGTGAAAAGTGTTTAAAAAGTGTTTAACTGAATGACTTTTCGTAGCTATCAAAATGCAAACTTCACATTGGAGTCATTTAGGCCAGGTAACATTGCTGGGATGTAGTAGCTGAGAACACTGAAACCACCTGAGGTGACTACATTCATTTTCACTCTATAGTTTTCCATTGTCATAATATCCATGTTATCTATGAGCAGTAATGAAGCTTTTCATGGTCAACGTAACTTTGAGTTGAATTTTAACTATTAATTTGAACTTGATCAAACCAGAGCATGAACACAGTGTGTGTGTGTTAAAAATGTGTTTATTAAATGAAGGATTCTGATGATCTGTGATTACTGAAAATATTAAGTATGTATCATTCCCTTGTATTTCAGTGTTCAAAAGGATCCTGAAACAAAAGAAATAAGCATTACTTCTACTGTCTTCAGAGTGTCTGCATATGTAAGTATTCATTTTTGTCACAGGATTTTACTGGAAGAAGATTCATAACTTAAAAATATTGTATTTATATTTACATATATTACATTTTAAGGAGTTGCTTTTCCACAGTTGTTTTTTTTATTAATTCATGTACTCTGTTCCCGATCTCATCCTGCTTGCACTCCTGAATAACTCTTCATCAGTAATTACCAGCTCACTAAAAATAGGTTTACTGCATTACAATTTAAGTCATAATAGTCATCCAGAAACTAGTTTATGAAAAAGAATATTTATTTAGGTCTGAGTAATTCTATTTTTAGAACAGCTTGAGATAGAAATAAGGAGTAAGAATCCACTCGTGACTTTGTATGGTTCTGTTTTTAGAAATATTTCTAGAGCTGTATGAATAGCCTGGATTGCAACTGTTTCTGTAAAGGCTGCAAGGAAATGTAGTGTACAAAACAGTGAGGGCAGTGACGTGTCTACTAACCTCTCTTCCTCTCTGCTGACAAGTCTCACTCCTGTCTGTTTCTATTGCAAAATCATAACATTTGCCATCGCGACAAATTTGAGAACTGGTTGCATGTTTACTAGATTCAGCATATCCATAGTTTAATTGTTACTACTCCAAAGCCTCCTTGAGTAACCAGAATACGTAAGCAGATAATGTACCCACATCCAAAAGAAACAGCTGATGTCATTTCAGACTGCACAAACTTCCCTTTGGCTTACCCGTAGCCCGGTTATTCATTTGTGGGTCATCATCTTTTAAGTACTATGTGTAATTTAAAAAGGCTTCTGAAATGTTTTCTAAAAATAAGCACTTAATTTATGGACCACAATTCATGTTTTTACTGGGCTGGAGACTTCAGTAAAAAAAAAATATGATAAAAAAACCCAAAACCCCAATGGTTTGATATTTTATTACTATTTTTCTCCTATTCATTTGTCAAATGCATTGATGTGAGCTTTACATCCTCTTGTATTTAGGCAGCTATTCAGATATTGAAGAGATTCCTTAGCTGTATTTAATGCATATTAAGTATCATCAGCATTAAAAAAAAAAGGCAACCTTCAGCAACATTTTGAAAACAGAGTGGACGGGCAAAAGAAAATCTGGTATAAATATACAGCATGCTATCCTTCTTTAGGGTAATTTAAGTTTTACTGCATACTCTGTAAACTTGTGAGGTGAAAGAGCATTTGGAAATTCTGGTTTCCACTAAAGAAAGCCTGAGGAGTCTTCCCTCAGGACAGAAGTCCCAAGCAAGTCAGTCTGGGATGTTTGGTGGTTCTGTGATCCAAAACTCCTAAAAAACTCGACTTGGAAATTACAGGCAGGGTACCAACTAGAACACAGTTTCATGTGGTTTTGATGATAACATTCATTCGAGGACCTATTTCTGCAGTAGATAGTCTACAGCTATTTTACCAAATGGACTCAGAATCTGGTATGATGATTTTAATGCTGAGGTAACAATTTACGAGCCATATTTTCTTGATTTGTACCTGAAAGAAACGGATGTAACCTCTTAGCCTGGCACAAAAGAAAGCTGTTGTGCTAAAAGTGACCTGAACAGCAGCCAAGAAGTTAGAAGAATCCACATTTTTGCAAACTGAATTAATAAACGGGCAAATAAATACACTTTGTTTGCACAAATACAAGTGGAATCAGGAATTAAGAATTTTGTTATGTCATCTTGACAGCATCGCTTTCCTTTTATTTGGTTTTTACATTGTGGCTAGTAAGCCCTGCTTTTGGAAAGTATCTAAAACAAGAACACTACTAAAATTGGGTAATACAGGGGTTGAACTGGCTGTCAACAATATTGTATGAACATTGTGAGTCATGCCTCCTTTTCAACAAGTCTGTGTCCATAGATACATAACTCGGTGCTGTATTGAAAACAGTGATGGGAACTGATGATGGAAGGAGTATGGCATGGTTAAAAGCAGTTTAGAACAAAGTAGTCGGATCTCAATCTCAGCATTTCAAAGTATTAGGGTGTAGTTATAAATGTCTGTAGATCTGTTTAGCATCAAAACTTTGTAGAACTGGTCATCGTGGGAGAAATCATTTTAAATCTTGCGACCAAGTGCTAACAGCTTTGGTGCTAGCATCAAATGAAACTTATAGCTGCAGTATTTAAATGCAAACTGCTATTTTAGAACTTTCTTCACGTGAACCCCAACTATAGCAGCACTAGAAATCATGGCAATAAATGGGTTCCTCAAAAATTCTTTTTAAAAAACTGATGGTTAAGCAGTGCTGTTCTGAGAGACGTTCAGCTGTATCCTTATTTAAGCATTATGCTGTGCTGTGTACTCTTCCAGTCATCTGCACATTATCTGTATTCCTTGGAATTAAAAATGAAATGATCCTAGTCTGTATCAGTAAATCAGTTATTACATCCAGTGCATGTCTGAACCAAATTGTGGGTGGAATTGGTATGGCTCTTAACCCATGCTCACGTTAACCCATTCCTTTTTTTGCAATTGCAATAGTGGCCAGAGTAATTAACTCTCTGTAAATTCTAGTGCTGTTATACTTGACTCTTTTGGATGGGCCTTTTACTAACTAGGACAAATTTAAGAACTTGATTCGATTTATTATTTATATTGACTGATTTATTTATTAATAGGTTTGTTACAGTCTGGAATTTCTTGAAATATCATCAGAATTTATTTTTGTTCTTAAGCTGATGAGTAAACTTTCACTGTGCAACTGCTGCCTTTAAGCAGTCAAAAACAGAACTGAAATTGATCGATTCAGTAACAACTGCTGAGTGGGATCTTCAATAGCAGTGAAAATAAGTGTAAGGAGCAGTTGTATCTTGATGTCAGTATGAGTTTTTTCTGCTTTGTGCATGAGCTTAGGTCACTTTTGGGTTAAACTCTAAAGCATCGTGATGCTGAACGCTGTAATATTTTAAAGCTTGCTCTCCTTACCGCAGCAGAGAATCCAGTATCTGATACACACGGATCCCTGTAAAACATCTATTGAGACAGGTGTCTTAACCTGAGAGCTATGGTCCTTGTGTGCTGGGTTCTTTAAAAACAGAATGCTATTTTTAGGTGGTGGCTTTTGACTATTGTCAGAAAATGCTGCGAAAAACATATCAAATCTCTACCTGTCCTAAACAATGCTTTGATGGTGGTGCTTATCTTAATTGAAGATTTATGGACTTGAATAATAACTCAAAGGAAGCCATCACAGTGTATAGCAGGGGTTTCATCTTCTGAAGGAACAGAAGCAAAACTGGGGTGCCCACAACAGCTGCATAATATGATACAAAAGGTCCTGGGAGCAGAAATCAAAACCCAGACCTTCTCCTTCTGAGCTGATGGTGTTAACCATGAGGAGAGGTTACAGCTCTCCTGATTCCTTGGTCCAAAAAGGTCTTGGGGGAGCAAGAGGAAACTACAATGGGCTTTAAAAGACAAGATACGTGAGCTATGCGTCTCTTGATCTTTTAGATGTTTAGTTGCCAGAATTAATGCATCAAAACCCAACCAACCAAAAAAAAGCAAACCTCCCAACAATCCCATCAGGCTCTGGGGCTGTGAGGCGACTTGTGTTGTGCTGCTGGGGGAAGCAGGGCAGCAGAAGTGGGTGCTGACCTGGAGAGCCTGCTGCAGCGCCTGCTGTCAGCTGAAGGCGTTCGTGCAGAAGCAGGGCTTGGCAGTGGGGTGTCGAGATTCTCCTCGCGTGCTTTGTGAGGTCTGGCACACAAACCGTGTCCGGTAACAGCTCAGAGTCGTTCAAAGCGCTACCGAGAAGGTTCTCCTGGAGTGCCAGGTGAAAAGGAATCGTTGTTAGAACGGCTTTACGTGTTACTGTGCAATCCGTAGCTATTTTTGTATTCCAATGGAATGTGATGGGATTCTTGTGTATTTCGTATCTGGGCTTTAGGTTCCAATCGTGTAATCCTACACTTCCGTGCTTAATTCTACATTTTGTACTAACGCTGCGTTTGTCGTAAGGTTACAAAGCTACTGAGATGGATAATCTGTCCACAAACCACAGCGTTCCTTCCACTGCGCCCTGTAGCATTCGGGGTGGGTCACAGAGCCGCAGCGCGCTCAGCTGTACGGACTCTGCGGGTGGGAGCCAGGCCGTAGCTAACGCGGCCGCCTTTCCCTCCACTCAGGACAGCAGCGGCCCGTGCTACCCGTGGCACACAGCCCACGCGCAGACCTTCTCCTACGTGCTGCTGGACCCGGCCCGGCGCCACGTGCACGCCCTGTACCACCGCTTCGGGGGCGGCGCGCCCTGAGTTCGGCGGGACGCGGTGTCGGTGACAGCAAGCTTGGCGCGGCGCAAGGTCGCGCTCCTCGGTGCCGTCTTCCCGAGCGTCGAGCCATCTAATAAAAGTAACTTGTCCACGTGTGTGTGTGCGCGCCCCTTCCAGCCGCACGGCCGCCAGGTGAGGCCGAAGCACGGCGCTCCGCTTCGTCCCCCCCCCAACCCCTCCCCCGTCTGTGGCAGAGGGGGGCTGTCCCCTTCCGGGGCGGCGGGGGAGGGGAGCGCCGCGACTCTATCCCACCCCCTCGGCGGG